>JAYESD010000003.1:76553323-76725823 GCA_036927565.1 Tuctoria greenei | reverse complement strand
AAAATAAATAAAGTTAATTAGTATTTGCATCATCCGGATGCGATGTACAGTTACACGATCTAGCTTTTTATTTTCGTAATTTTTTGAAATATAATTCTACTACGTAGGTCCTACTAATGTGTTTAATATTTATTAGATACTCCCTCCTTATCTTTTTAATTTTCGTTCAGACAGCAAGTTCTAGTTCATATATAGTTCAATGCTTTGTCCAAATGTCAAATAAAAGAATAAGGAGGGAGTATAATATTACTAATGTGTTAATTTTCCATATGCGATGTTTTTCGATAAAAGGAGGAGTTTTTCGTTAGTGCATGTACTGTAGGACACATTGTTCATGAACATAAAAAAAAAGATATTTTTCATTAACATAAAAACAACACATATATTACAAACAAGAAAAAAACACATAGAAAACAAAAGAAAAAACTACTACTAATCCTACCCTACTTGGAGGAAGACTTGTCCACCTCCTCCGCCGCCGCCCCCGCATCCGCCGACGGCACCTCCGCCTTCTCCGCAACTGCTGATGGAGCATCCTCCAACACCAGATCGAACTTCTTCCAACTGACGGCGTTCACGAGTTGCTCGCAAAACTCCACCCCATCCTCCTCGTCGATTGTCTCGTAGAGGCAGTCGAGACGAGCGGTAACAAAGCCTAACCCGAAGATGTAGTAGCCAGCGGAGTCCATGCTGGTGTGGTGGGGAAGGATACCAAGTCCCAGTTGGCGACATGAGTGAGATGTATTATCAAATACATCATGAACCATTTTGTCGAGTGCTTTTGCTTGCACATCCGCGACGAACAGGTTGCAGGTGACCTTCTTAAGCATGTCGTCGAGTTTGTCGATGCTTTCCTCGATGAGGTGGACAGTCTCATCATAGTCGAACGGAAGAGGTGCAGGCGCCGCGGGCGGAGACGGGAGTGGAGGAGGTGCGGGCGCCGCCTCCAGTTCCACTATCCTTGGCGGCGACGGAAACGAAGAAGGAGGTCCGGAGGACGTCGATGACCTGGAGCGCTTCGGTGCGGGGCTACCCATTTGTGTGTGGAAGGAGGTGCGAACAAAGAGAGAGAGTTGGTCGATGGTGGTGCGGTGGAGAAGCAAGAGGAGAAGTTTGGAGGCTAAAATCGATCGAGAGGTGCGGTGGAGAAGAAGAGGACGATGTGCCTTTATAGTGGGTCCTCATCTAAGCGCGTGAGTGGAGATGATCGGACGCTTCAAAAATTGTGCTTTTGAATCGATGGTTAGAGTTACTCCAAACCGCGGTTCGCCTCCTCTCGGTTATCGAATGGCTCAACACGTCCCATCAGCCAGTTTTTTAATTTGACACACAAAGGGCCCAGGATATGCAATGGCCCACCTGGCATACTTTCTAGGTCCATCGTGGTGTTTATAACATTTCGCGAATAATTTCAACGAGGTGCGGAGATTGACGTAAACGCGCTTGGCAATCGACCGGGAGTCCATATATTTTTTTGAGGATCCGACCGTTGCCGACCGAGAGTCCATATCGAACCGATGATATTTGTCATGAGCTTGGATGATGGTGGACATGAATGTAATGCATGTGAAAGAGACTCGCGATGAAGCATGTTTGGTCACGTGTTGAGGATTTTTGTGCCCCCTTGTTCAGGAACATGTTAATTTGATGATTTTGAGGATCAGATGTGGCGTACTTTTTTTCACAAGTGTGTTCATTTGTTCCTAAAATCAGAACATGTAGCGGATAGCTCCTACGCCTGTCGTTTCTTCAAAAGACGAGTACAGCGATACATAATGGCAGCATGCGATCGATTAATTTGATGAACCACATACGTATGTAGTGAGAGCTGTGTGCTTATTAGACGATGGTAGTCCACATTCTATCCTCGTACCGTCGAGGGAACATCCTTTGTCAAATTTGTTATCTTTATTGATGACAGGATAATATTCTTCATTAGTGTGGTAGATAAACTGCTATATAGGTTGAGAGCATACACATGCATGGTAGAGAATATGATAAATATAGAAATATATATACATGGTAGGAAATATTCTATTCTCAGAATACATGTTTGGGACGTAGCATGCATATGTACGTCTAACATCCATGTGAAAGACCTCGATCATGTTTGCTGACGTTATGTTTTCTCTTTTTTGTTGAGAGATCGTCATGTTTGAGGCTCATTGATCATGTTTGGGGCGTAGCATGCATGGACAACTAACATGCATGTGAAAGACCTAGATGCATGTGAAATAAAATGCATGTTTTTAAAAGCAATATATAGTGTTTCCTCAAGAAAAAATAATTTTATGAGAGATTGGGCGCACAAGCAGAAAATCTAGAACTTGAGCGATGCACCTACGAATTCCATGTCGGGATGATCGACGGCAGCCGATCTGAAAACTCGGTGGTTAGATCAATAGTCGCCAGAGAGTAGCTTGCGGCCAACCTTGAAGGAGATGAAGGCGTCGATGCACGCATAGCTGATCTGCTCGCCGGAGAGATTGTACGCATCCTAGTTGCTCGTCCTCACCGGGTAAGACTTCTCCATGTCGGCGCCCGTCACGATGCTCATGATGTCCTTCAGCCCTGCGCGGCGGAGGCTCGGGTGATCCATCTCCTCCATCTCGAGCTCGGCTAGGTCCACCGTTTTGGCCACCTTCAGCTGCCAGTCCTTCCAAAGTCTGTCGGCGTCACCCTCCGCGCCCACGCCGACGAAGCGGTAGTCGGAATCGCCGAGTAAATCTTCCAGCTTGTCGGGGAAGTAGTCAACGTGGATGACCTGGAAGATGAGGCAACAGCGGCCAACGCAGAGCTGCAGAATAGCAACGGGGTTCTGGTCAGCGGAGTAGCTGGGGCGCCACTCGACGTCGAGCCCAACGACGAGCTTGTCAAGGTGCCGACGGTGGATGGAGAGGACCTCGCCGATCCAGTCCTCCAAGGCCTCACCGGAGGACGTCGTGGTGGTGGTGATCACGTCTTCTTCGAACGTCACGTTGTACACCTGAGTCCCTGCCATTGGGTCCTCTCTCCTTATCGACCCTACGGTTGCCGTCTGCGGCAGTGCGATGCAACTTCTCTCTTTTGCAAACCTTTGTCTACACCTTTAGTTTGGATTTTAATTGGAAACGGGCCTGGATATATAACTGATGCAGTTACTATGAGCGGAGGAGTTTCTGAATTTGACGGGCACGAGCCCGGAGTAAAGAGATGAAGATTTCTAAATCTGATATACTCTTTCTAGTTTTAATTCTTATCGTTATGACCACAAGTTGCATTGTCTCAACAAAACACCACGTACAACAACAACAACATTTCTCAGGAGCCCACCCACTGGGTATGCCTGGTGGGCCACGGGATACCCTGGGTCCAGCCACCAGAGAGTAGCTAGTGTGAATGCATGCTAGAGAGATCAACAAAACCGGGAACTGGCCAATGAAGATTGAAGTCAGCTGTCTCACGGTTCCTGTATCAAAATGCGCGCTATCCTTTTTCATTTTCCCTTTTTTCTTATACATATTATTTTTCCACCAATCTTCTAGCCCTCCTTTATTTGAAGTTGTACAGTTGGATCAAGATACGTGGCCGGTGTGAGGTGAGAGTCATGTGTGCAACACCTGGCGGAACGTCGTGGAGAGATGTTGCTCCCCTTGTTGAATTTGATGATGTTGAGGATCGGATGTGGCGTACGTGTTTTCACAAGTGTGTTCATTTGTTCCTAAAATCTAAACTAAGCGGCTAGCGCCTACGGCTGTCATTTCTTCGAAAGGACGAGTACAACACGGTTGGAAATTATATTGTACTGTGCAAGGCATGCGATTATATTGTACAATACGGGCACAATGATACACCAAGTTGTGAAGATCAAAAACAAAAGACTCAACCCGACACACTAGTCAAAGTAAAACACCCGATACATTTTATGACACACTAGTGAAAGTAAAATACCCTATACATTTTATTATTATGGAAGTCCATAACTAAGACTCAATCAAAGTCGGGCAAAAACTTTGATGACACTGACTTCTAGTTTGTTTTTGCAAGCCATCCGAATCAAGTCTTTTTTTGTCTTCACCCTTTTGCAGTGACACCCACGAGGATTTAATCTGGGATAAAGTTGATACGTACTCCAGAAACCGTTGTTGCATTTTTTTTTGTGATTTACTACATACTTTGCCGTTTGATTGCTCATTATGTTGGATCCGTGTTGGGTTTGAACATAGAGAGTGGTCTTCTCCCTGCAAGTTCTGTCAGATAAACTATGTGGTAGTCACTTTCTGGATCTCCAGCTCAGTAGAGTTGGAAGTGGAAATATATTCCATTCTAAAAGATAAAAGAGATAAATAGTCCACTAGTTTATCGTTAGAACAGCAACATTAGAACTATTTTTGCGCACCAATGAACAACAAAATAAACTTCATTACCTTAAGACGATACATTACAAACAAGAAAAAAAGAAAAATACAAACTACAAAAAAGAAAATAAAAACAACACAACTAAGAACAAGAAAAAAACTACTTCTCCTCCACCTCGCTCCACCTACTTCTCCATCTCCTCCTTCTCCTCCTCCTCCTCCTCCTCCTCCTCCTCTTCCTCCTCCTCCTCATCCTCCTCCTTGGGCTCCTGGCTGGGCGGGGGCGCCTCCCACGGCGGAGATGGGAAGCCCAGTTTCCTGGATGTCGCCGCCATCAGGTTGTCGCGGCCGGCGACGCCGAGCTCGTCTGCCAGCGTCTCCTAGAGGACGTCGGGGCGACCGGCCAAGTGCGTCATGCCAAAGACGTAGTGGCCCATGGTCCCCATTGCAGTATAATCTGGATGGGGACCAAGCCCAAGGCGACGCATGGAGCGCGATGTATTGTCAAATACATCGCGCACCATCTTCGGGAGATCCCACTCCTTGTCCTGGGGGAGTCCAGTCAGGGACGCTTCCCCTTGGCGTCCTTCGGCGGGCTTGGTGGCGGCGTTTTTTTGTCAGCTATGGTGTTCTTGGCGCGGTTTTGGGAAGAGAGGAAGAGTGGCTGTGCGGAGAAGATGACGACGTGCCCGGGTGATCTTATAGCGTAGTAGCAGCCTTGTTGTTCATCTCTCGACGTGCATAGTAGTGGTGATGGGATGTGGAGCGGTTCCATTTGAATTCAAAGATGCGCATGCGCTACGCGCGTTTAAGGCGCCTCGGTGACTAGCGCGCACATAAGCTCAGTGCGCCCGATCGCATCAGCCGCCTGTGCAAATGGCTACGACTTCAAGGACCAAACTTTAAGCGGCAAAGAGCAACGTATAATACTTCCTCCGCCCCAAATCAACTCTATTTCTGTTTTGTTCGAACTTACCTTTGACCAATGATTTATGTGGAATTTATTAACTTCAATAACATGTAGTTTTAGATTGTATATTATGGAAATATTTCCATGGTGAATCTAAAAGTAAAATTCTTGTATTGTTAAAACTGATCAAAATTACGTAAATTATTGGTCAAAGATAGATTTGACGAAACCTAAGACTTACCTTTGAAATTTTTTTATATTTTACAATATTTTTACATATGTAATATGCACATAGGATATATCACTTGATAGTTTTGCAAAAAACATGGAGGAAAAATATGTACATCCCATGCTACTACATAAATCCACCCGAATTAATTAGCTAGTTAATTTTTAAGATGGTAAAAAATTATTAACTTTTTCTAAGTGAGGTGGCCGGGGTAGATGATGTGGCATAATAGCTTACGTGGTATGCCACGATTGTGTGAAGTTGAGGGACTAAATAATTGACCCATTTGAAAGTTCAAGGACCAAAAACTGAGTTTTGATTGATAGTTTGAGGATGAAGTTGAGCTTGCGAGCTTGATGAGTACCGTCATTGTTTTGAGCAGCGATTAGTTTATGGCATCCTCAAATCTGGAGTAATTTTTCTAGATCATTTGGGGCCGAAAAATTAGTTAACACGCTATATATGAGGAGAAAGATTAGGATATGCTACCTTTTGCTCGTGTTGAATAACCCTGCGCCGTGGACAACATATCCGACACTTCATTCTGGTCGCCAGGATCATTCTGCCCCAAGTCATCTGGGGCAGCAGGCGGAGGACCTTGATCATCAGGATAAGGACCAGACAAGAAATCATTGGTCAAAGGTAAGTTTGACCAAAGATAAAAATAAGTTAAGTTGGGACAGAGGGAGGAGTACTTTTTACAGACCGCTTTGCATGCCCTGTTGCGAGTGATCTCCTGCCTGCTGACAACTCCAACGGCTAAAGTAGCGTACAACTGCACTTTAGAAGCCATAACTCCAGCGCTCGTCTTTTGTTTAGCCCAATTTGCATCAAAGGAAACTCACAGGACAGTTTAAAGTAATGGAATCCTCTGGAAGGGAAAGACATTCATACGAGTTTCATAAGTAGTATTCCAAACGGTGCACTTTAGAAGCCATAACCATCATTGCGCGCGTCTGTGCGGGTCTCATCGTCTTCTCTGCGCGTACTAATAAAGACACACCATCCTCTTCTCTGCAACACACACAAGCCATCCTCTTCTCCACGCGTACTCTTCCTCTTCGTATCCGTCGCGCGTGCCCTCATTGGTTCCCTTCAAAGCCCATGGAATTTCCCTTGCCGCACGATATTGCGGTCCTGATTGTGGGGTGGGTCGCCGCAACCTCCCCGCAGCCCATGGACGACCTCTCCAGTCTGCGCGCCACCTGCAAGGCCATGCACGCGACGTGGTAGGATCGCACCGTGGGCAGGCGTGTGGAGCTCAAGCGGGAGAGCATCTGGAAGCTTAGGAGCTACGACGCCCTCGTGGAGTGCCTGGCAATGGTCGGCATCCCTCATGCGTGCTACGTCACCGGGTTCGACCTCGTCTTCCTGCACGGTCGCGCGCAGCTGGGCACCCAGTTCCTTGCCCGGGCGGCCGCGAACAGCCACATGGTGGAGGCCTACGTCCTCGCCATCCTCTGCTACGACGCCGACTGTGAGGCCCGCGACGCCTTCGAGTATATCTGGCGGGTCGAAGGTGAGGCCCACGTCGGCTACAACACGGCCGGGTCCGTCACGATGAAGTGGACCAACAAGGAGTGCTGCCGGTGTTGGCATGAAGCCATGAATAGTATCAATGGTGTCATCTGGAGGTTCCTGGGCAAGCCTTGTCCGGAAGCGCCGCCGGTGGTTGTGCCCAACATTGACGATGACGCTTGGGGCTTCTCAATAGGGGGGAACCAGGGTACTGCCCGCTGCGGCAGGCCAGGTACGTGGGAGGAGTGGAGAGTCTTCTATACTGAGAATTGTAGGATTAAGCATGAGCATGACCTGTTCTGCCATCAGGCATTGTACTCTATGGGTTATATTCCCTCCATTCCCATTTGAATGCACCCCTAGTTCTCCCAACGCCAATTAAAATAGAACAAAGGGAGTATATAAAATAGACTTGTATGTGTTTCCCTATGCCTGCTCGTCTTTGATGAATGTTGCACTTGTTGTGTTGCCCCTATGCGCGCTCGTCTTTTGTTTAGCCCCGTTTGTATCAAAGAAAACTCACGGGACAATTTAAAGAAATGGATTCTTTCGGAAATGAAATACATTCAATCATACAATAGTTTGGAACAAAGGAAATCAGTGTTCCCTTCTCTCTGTTCATTGTCTCCACTTTTCATTCCAGTCGTTGCTAATCGACAGAACTAGCTGTTACATAATCCCCAATAAATAGAAAATAAACTAATCGACACATCTAGTCCGCAACACTTCCCTTGAAGCAGTGGTAATAACTTCTGGCTACATATAAGAGTAGTGGTAATGATTACACCGCGTATAGGGGCATAGGGCCAGTGGTACGTTGGAGTTCTACCTATCATTTTCTAACATTTTTATCGTCCTTTCTTTTCTCTCTGTTGATTGTCTCTACTTTTCTTTCCAGTCGTCGCTACCTGTTAGTACTGTATACTACTTTATAGACCGCTTTGCAGGCCCCACTGCGGGCGATCTCCTAGCACCTCCAGCGGCTAAAGTATCGTACAAGCAACTTTAGAAGCTACCGACAGTGTGGAGGGTCGTTCATTAACAGAGAATACGGATAGAATAGATAGTTCACTAAACAGCAAATAGAAAACAAAATAACAGATGGAACAAACGAACAACATTGAGTTTATTGTCATAAAACATTACAGCCTCCTACCTATATTACTTGTCGTTAGAACAAGTTTTTAGTTCATGTTTGAACTATAAAACTTGTCCTAATTATTAACGACAGGTAATATGGCAAGGAGGAAGTACAAAACATGAAAATCAGCATCACAAAACAAGAAAAAAATAAAACTTCACAAAAACAATAAGAGAAAAACATCACGAATAGATTAATCAGTGTCAAAAGATTTCCCGTTTTAAAGTTGGGTTGAGCTCATCAAGCTGGCAATACTCAACTTCATCCTCAAACTTTCAATCAAAACTAAGTTTGTCCTTGAACTTGCAACTATGTCAATTATTTAGTCCATCAACTTCAAAAAACTTTTTTGCTTTCGTCCTTAATCTGAGTTAGACATCCACATTGGCATGCCACATAAGCTAGTATGCCATGTACATCATCTACCCCGACCTCCTCACTTAGGAAAAGATAATAATTTTTTATCATCTTAAAAAATAACTAGCTAATTAACTGGGGTGGATTTACGTAGCTACATGGGATCTACATATTTCTCCTCCAATTTTGTTTTTTTTTTTTGCAAAACCATCAAGTGATATATCCTATGTCATATTACATATGTAAAAATATTTTACAATATACAAATTTTAAGCCTAGGGAAGAGCAAACAGAGCAAAAACAGAGAGGAAGAGAAAACTTTTAAGCCTAGGGAATAAAATATAAAACGAAGCTACGCGGCTAGCCAGGTACACGTACAGTCCGGGCCAGTGTGCCGGTGCACCTTAACCCCCGTCGTGCATCGTCCCCGGTGGTTGTTGGGAAGACCCTTGCAGGCAGACCAGGATCGCCTGACGTAGTGAATTTTACTGCATCCTATTTTCATGAGTCTTTTTAAATATGGCATTT
This sequence comes from Tuctoria greenei, assembly GCA_036927565.1. NCBI lineage: Eukaryota > Viridiplantae > Streptophyta > Magnoliopsida > Poales > Poaceae > Tuctoria > Tuctoria greenei. The sequence continues at coordinate 76,716,803 of JAYESD010000003.1, read as the reverse complement.
TCTCATTAATTATTTTGGTCAATCTATACGACACTTCATGCTGTAGGCAAAAAAGAAACAAGATTGTACTTCATGCTGATGCAAACAAGAGGCAATGAAAATAAAAACTCTTGAGTTCTTGTCAAGTTTACAAAAGGAAAGCATTGTAATCCTCCCTAATGTCCTCGATAGTTAATGTGTTTTTAATCCTGTTAATTTGTTATAGAAGTTTGTTTTATTTGGATGTTTGAAGTATGCATCATTATATGCATGTAAACTCTTTCTCATGCTGAAGCAAGCAGGCAAGAGTTTAAGAAACGATTTGAATGGACCCCATAGTTGGATAGCTGGGAAGTACAACTGTCGGATCAAAACAAACGATGGATGCAGTCTTTACTGCACGCATGCAGTAAAATGTCGCTACGTCAGGCGATCCTGGTCAAGGCAGGTATGCTCCGATTCCTGTACTCCAACTCCATCTAGGCTTCCGATGACGCAGGCGGTTCACCACCAGACTGTAGAAAGGATAAGCACGCACACATGTAACAATCATTGTTGATTGTGTTGGTCTAACGTCATTGTTTGACTGTGTTGGCCTACGTTTAGTCATTAACACTAGCTTTTGAATCTGTGTAGTGCGAAAGGGTTTAGTTTTCATTTCACACTACACTAGCTAGCCTATATAAAGTGTATCTTTGTTCCCTGATGAATACACAAGAAACATTCTCCATACAAAATAGTCTCGAGACCAGTAATCTTTCCCTGCATGCTTCCGCTTTCTTCTGCCAGAGGTTCGAAGGAAACTAGTACACGGCTGGTCGGGTACACGTACGGAACGGGTGTGCCGGTGTACCTTAACCCCCGTCGTCCATCACCGGTGGTTGTTTGTGAACCACATGCGTCATCGGAAACCTAGATAGAGTTGGAGGACAGGAATCAGAACATACCTACAAGGGTCTTCCCACCACCACCGGGGACGCACGATGGGGGTTAAGGTACACTGGCACACTCGAATCGTACATATGTGCTGGTGAAGATGGAACTCAGCAGTCTCACGGTTATGGATAGAAAAAAAAGGAAGAAGAAAAAGGATGGCACGCGTTTGGATCTGTGAACCGTGAGACTGCTGACTTCCATTTTAACTGGCCAGTTCCCGATTCCGTTGAGTCATTGTTGTTGTACGTGGTGTTTGGTTGAGACAATGCAACTTGTTGTCATAATGATAAGAATTAAAAAGAGGAGTATATCAGATTCAAAAATCTTCATTGCACCAGGTCGTATGATGGCCGGACACTCTCCAATCCACTTAGATTGAAGTGGATCCACTCATACCCAAATGAGGAAAAATAATTTATGGATAGGGTATGCATATACAAGGCTGTGCATATCGTTCTAGATTTGTGACATGTGTCTACATGAACGGACGGATGAAGCAGTTGCATGACTATGACATGTGTTCACATGAACGAACGAGGTCGTATGACGGTCGAACATGACAGAGATAACGTCAGGATTAATTCAAGGAATCGTATCCTCGTCACTTGCAATCTATGCACCACCTAGGCCCAGGTTGTGCACTAGTCACCTAGCATATTCCCTACGTCTGCCCCCGCGTGCGGTGTTGGACTGTCCGTAACAAATTCGTGCAAGGGATTTGACAAGTTGTGAATGATTTGTCCCACCTCGGAAAGTTGAGCTCGTTGCAATGAGGATATAAGGCAACACACGCTATTGTAGTCAGACATTCGATTGAAAAAAGATGTCGTACAAGACTTCTGCACGCTCCGTTCGATTTCGACCGGGCGAGCTCCGTTTGACATCGTCCGCTTGCCCAGTCGAAATCGAACGGAACCTGTAGGAGGCATGTACGGGGAAGATGTTTTTATATAAAGCCCTGGGCCGTTTCCGTGTCAAATTAAAAAACTGCTAGTGAAGCTGATGGGACATGTCGAGCCGTTGCGATAACCGAGAGTGATGCAAACCCCGGTTATTTATAAGCATAATTTTTCCCCGCATACGCTGAGCCCTTTGCGTGTCAAGTTAAAAATTTCTACTTTTATTGAAAAACATCTCGTTTAACGATGCATCAGAGAGCAAGTGCATACCGTTCTCAGATGGTGCCACATGTACTTCCTTCGTTTCTTCAATCGTCGTTCCCTGATCGTGGCACCATCTATATACCACTGGCCCCAATGTAACACTGGCCCAATGCCCCTATACGCGGTGTAATCATTACCACTACTCCTATACCCGATGTCTGTAACGAATTCGTGCGAGCAATTTTGACAAGCTGTGAATGATTTGTCCCACCTCGAAAAGTTGAGCTCGTTGCAACGATAATATAAGGCAACACTCACTATTGTCGTTACACATCCGATTGAAAAAAGATGTCGTACACGACTCGGCCACGTTTCGTTCGACATCGTCCGCTCGCCCGGTCGAAGTCGACCGGGACGTGTATGAGGCGTGTACGGGGCGGATGTTTTTTATATAAGACCTAGGCCCTTTCCGGTCAAATTAAAAAATTGCCACTGAAGCCGATGGGACATGTCGAGCCGTTGCGATAACCGAGAGGGATGCCAACCGTGGTTTATTATAAGCATAATTTTTTCCCGCATAGCCGAGCCCTTTGCGTGTCGCATTAAAAATTTCTCCTTTTATCAAAAAACATCTCTTGTAACAACGCCAAATTTTCCCTTTAACCCACTTCGTGCGTGAACCGAATTGTGTGACCCTCCACACCGGGGGCCTCTAGAGTGGAGATAATGAACTCTAGAAAACAAAAGAAAAGAAAAGTGGAGACAATGAACTCCAGAAAAGAAAAGAAAAGAAAAGAAAAGAAAAGAAAAGAAATGAAGAGAAAAATGTTAGCAAAAAATAGGTACTACGTACGAGATTTAAGGTGAAAGAGTCTGGAGAACGAAACTCTAAAATAGGAAATCAATAGACGCAAATTAATCCAAGTCGTAATGTTGTGCTTCTGTTCTTGTTTTTTTAATGTTTTTTCTTTTCACGTTGTCATGTTTTCCTGTCAAAATCTGAATAGTCGCAATGTTATTATTGTAAGGACTGGAATGATTGCCAAAAAAGAGGAGTATATCAGAATCAAAAATCTTCATTACGCCAGGTCGTATGATTGCCGGATACTCTCCAACCACTTAGAATGAAGTGGATCCACTCCTACCCAAACGAGGTCGTATGATGGCCGGACATGATAGGGATAACGCCAGGATTAATTCTAGGAATCGTATCCTCGTCACTTGCAATCTATGCACCACTTGGGCCAGGGTTGTGCACTGGTCACCTGGCATATTCCCTACGTCTGCCCCCGTGCGCGTGTCCGTAACGAATTCGTTCAAGCGATTTTGACAAGCTGTGAATGATTTGTTCCACCTCGGAAAGTTGAGCTTGTTGCAACGAGAATATAAGGCAACGAGCGCTATTGTCATTACACATACGATTGAAAAAAGACGTCATACAAGACTCGGCCACGCTCCGTTCGACATCGTCCACTCGCCCGGTCGAAATCGAACGGGACGTGTATGAGGCGTGTACGGGGCGGATGTTTTTTCATATAAGCTCTGGGCCCTTTCTGTGTCAAATTAAAAAACTGCCAGTGAAACTGATGGGACACGTCGAGCCGTTGCAATAACCGAGAGGGATGCAAACCGCTGTTTTTTATAAGCATAATTCCCCGCATACGTTGGGCCCTTTTCGTGTCATATTAAAAATTTCTCCTTTTATCGAAAAACATCTCCTTTAACGACGCCAAAATTTCCCCTTTAACCCACTTCGTACGTCAGTCGAATTGTGTGACACTCCACATCGGGGGCCTCTAGGGTGGAGACAATAAACTCCAAAAAATAAAAGAAAAGAAAAGTGGAGACAGTGAACTCGAGAAAAGAAAAGAAAAGAAAGGAAGAGAAAAATGTTAGATAAAATAGGTACTACGTACGATATTTAAGGTGAAAGAGCCTGTAGAATGAAAATCTAAAACAAGAAATCAATTGACGCAGATTAATCCAAGTCATGATGCTGCACTTCTAGTCTTGTTTTTTTGATGTTGTTTCTTTTCACGTTTTGTCATGTTGTTTTCCTGCCAAAATCTGAATAGTCGCGATGTTATTATTGCAAGGACTGGATTAGTCGCGTATGCTTTATTTTGATCGGAATACCACCCCCATTGCTATATTAACTTATTCAGATTACAAATTGTTAGAGCCAGATGCGCACCCGTACATGGGCTCATGCGTCACGGGGACGAACACCAAGCGTCCCAGTGCAGTTTGGGCCCAGGAATACAAAGTGACTCAGCGCAGTTTGAGCCCACGGATAACAAGCAGCCCAATGCAGTGTTGTGCCCACTCTAATAGCTTCACGTATGCTTTGTCATGGCTGGCTCCCCGCCAGACCCTTCGATCCACAGCGGACCCTCTCCCGATTGCACAAAACGCGTCTGGAGGAGCATCCACCAACCGCCACACTCTTGGAGGAGCATCCGCCGACCACCACGCTCCTGGAGGAGCATCCGCCAGCCGCCACGCTCTTGGAGGAGCATCCGCCGTCCATCGGCATGGAGGAGCATCCGCCGGCCACCGCACGTGGAGGAGCAACATCGCTAGGTACAATTGCTCACATAATGTTATTGTAGTTCAATCCTCTTACAGATACGCTAATTGAATTGTAAGAAGCGATGTCAGAAGATAAGACATGGATGGGAAAATTCAGGCGTACGAAGGAGTGGCAGGATGGAATGAACTCATTTTTAAATTTAGCATTCCAGGGCACTCGTGAAGAAGAAACTAAGCCTTGCCCTTGCACGAAATGACGTAATATTTGCCACGGGAGACACAAGGAAGTTCATCTTCACTTGCTTCGTAATGGGATGTCATTTGATTATACTTGTTGGGTACACCATGGAGAAAAATGAGTTGAGAAAAATATTGCTGAGAAATCAGCAAATAATGAGGAGATAATTTCTTATGATGCTGCTATGGAAAATATGTTGTCCAGTCTACCTAGAGGCACTGATCATGGTGGTACTTCAGCAGATGTTGATGATCCAGAAAATGCTATAAACCAGCAGGAGTCAACTGGGTGTGCAAAGGCATTCTATGACTTATTAAATGATGCCAAAAAGGAGTTGTATCTAGGTTGTGAGAAGGTGACCCAATTATCCTTCATTGTCAGGTTGTACCAGATAAAGTGTTTAATTGGTTTGAGCAAAAAAGCGTGTGAGTTGATCCTTGAACTATTCTCATATGTACTTCCAGAGGGCCATTGCATTCCTAATACACTTGATAAAGTTCAGAAGGTTGTTCGTGACCTTGGGCTGAGCTACGAAAAGATCGATGCATGTGTCAATGACTGTGTGTTATTCCGGAAGGACTATTGTCTGCTGGATCGATGCCCAAAATGTGGTGAATTAAGATGGAAAAATAGTACTGGTGGGGATGCAAGAGAGGCTTTACCTTGTGTAAAAGCCAAGAAGCTTGTAGCACGCAAGATTCTACGATACTTCCCTGTTATTCCCCGTCTTCATAGATTTTATATGGCAGAATCAACGGCATCAAACATGCGCTGACACAAAGAAGAACGTATTGATGATGGAATATTACGCCATCCTTCAGATTCGAAAGCATGGAAACATTTTGATAGCATTCACCCAAATTTCTCATCTGATCTTTGCAACATAAGACTTGGGCTAGCACCTGATGGTTTCAATCCTTTTGGAGTAATGAATGTTTCTTAAAGTACATGGCCTGTGATTCTAATCCCTTATAATCTACCACCTTGGTTGTGTATGAAGCAACCTTATTGGTTGATGTCAATGATAATTCCTGGGCCAAAGTCACCTGGAATCAACATTGATGTGTATCAGCAGCTTTTGATTGATGAGCTGCTGAAATTATGGTGTGATGGTGTCGAAACATATGACAATTCAAAGAAAGAGACATTTCTCATGCGAGCTTCTATATTGTGGGCAATAAATGATTTTCCAGCATATGCAATGCTATGTGGATGGAGCACAAAAGGTAGGCTAGCATGTCCATATTTCCATGTAAACACTGACGCCTTGTGGTTGAAACATGGATGAAAATATTGCTACATGGGTCATTGTCGTTTCCTACCTCAGGATCATCGCTGGCGTCGGGACAAAGCTTCTTTCAACAACATGATAGAGAATAGAGAGGCTCCAACATCACTCTCTGGTTACAAAGTACTCCAACAACACGAGACTTTTGATCAAGTGAGTTTTGGACAGACGAATAATATAAGAAAGCGCACTAAGGAAGATAGGTGGCATAGTTGGAAGAAGAAAAGTATATTTTTTCAGATGTCGTATTGGAAGACATTGCTAATAAAGCATAACTTGGATGTCATGCACATTGAGAAAAACATTTCTGATAGCATATTGGGGGCACTGCTTAATATGGATGGTAAAACAAAAGATAGTCTACAAGCTCGTTTTGATATGCAGGAAATGGGTATACGGCCAAAGCAACATTCGGTGGGTATGAAAGGGAAGTATGATTGTCCATCATCATCATATACTTTGCAAAAAGATCAGAAGACCACCTTGTGCAAGTTTTTGGCGAATGTGAAGATGCCCGATGGTTATGCCTCAAACATCAAGAGAAGTGTGGACATAACAGCATGTAAGGTATCAGGTCTAAAAACTCATGACTGCCATATTATATTTCAGAAGCTCCTTCCTATTGCAATATGTGACATATTGCATGAAAAGGTTGTTGAACCTTTAATTGAGTTTAGCAGATTCTTTTCTGGAATTTGTTCTAAAGAATTGGCGGAACCATATTTGTATAAGATGATTGAACAATTTCATGAAACAATTTGTAAGCTTGAGATGTTGCTTCCTCCTGCTTTCTTTGATATCATGGTACATCTTCCAATCCATCTTGCCGAAGAAGCTCGCTTGCGTGGACCTATTTCTTACAGATGGATGTATCCAATTGAGAGGTACCTTGGTACATTGAAGAGGTATGTACGTAACAGAGCTCACCCGGAGGGTTCTATAGCTGAGGGATATATTATGGAAGAGTGTATGACTTTTTGTAGTCAGTTTTTGGATAACATCAACACCGAGCTTAATAAGCCAGAACGTCATGAAGCTGCAGCTAGGAATGAACCTTCTCTCAAGTCTAATATATTTATAGAAGTTGATAATTCTAAAAAAGGGTTTAAATGGGGCCAACATACTATGGTGGAACTACATAACATCAGGCATTATATTATTTCTAATGTTGAAGAGGCCGCTCCATGGATCAAGTACGTATAACTCAGATGTTCTATACTATATATATTGGATCATGCTTATTGTAGATGGCTAATTTAATTTTGTACCCTTTTCAGTGAACATTTTGAAGAGCTGAAAAAGATTCATTCTTGTGATGTTGAAAAACGCCATAGAGATAACTTTGTTTATTGGTTTCAGAAACGAGTAAGTACATGCAAGTTTTTACATTGATGAAATATTGAAGAAATATGTGTTCTGAAGTTGGTTTATCGATGACCCCTTTTATACTAATTAATGTGTACAGATTACAACATTACACAAAGAAGGCAAAGTAACCGATTATTTGTATGCATTATCTAGAGGACCTGATCGCGGGCACGTTTTTTAGTCGATCATTCATGAATGGCTTCTTCTTTCGAACAACAGAGGTGGAAAAAGATTTACGGACGCAAAACAGTGGTGTTGTTTTTCGGGATGGTGATCATGAGTAGCATGGAGTAATCAAGAAAATGTTTTTTGTTGATTTTGAAAAAACCCAAGAGGTTCTGTTATTTTAATGTGACTGGTTTGATCGGCCTCGTTCCGGTCAGAGCTAAAGCAAAGGCTACAAAATGGATCGATACGGAATGATAGATGTTGACACTACTATTTCTCAATTTAAGCATGAGCCTTACATTTTAGCCACCCAAGCAGAACAAGTTTTTTACGTTAAAAGTGTGAAGCAACCTAAATGGGCTATAGTTGCTAAAATGAAGCCACGAAACCTTTTTGCCATGCCCCCTAGAGACAGTGAAAATAATGTCACTGAGACGATGGAGGCTGAGACATTTAATGATCGACGACTTACCGATATAAATGAGGCTAGGACCGCATGGGATAGGAATGACATTGAGGGAGCAACCAGTGATGCTTCCGCTCTTTCAAATGAAGATGACGACGACGATGACAACGATGATGATACATATATCAATGATGGTATTGTACCTCCAATATTGGGGGAGGACAGCGAAGATGATGATTTTCTTATATAAGTACTTTGTGAGCTAGCTGTACGTGAACTATTTGATTTTTTTTAAAAAGATAGAAGCCGCTATTCTATTTAGCAGCAAGCTTAGAAGCAAGCCGATATTGAATCGTGGTGAGTTGTGGCGAATGTTTGTAATGCAATGATTATGTTCCATGACGAAAGATCCTAACACCACGAACTGGTGAATCGTGGCAAAAGTTCCTAATGCAATGCTTATGTTGTGTGGCGATAGATCTTAACGCCTCCAACCGGTATTTCGTGGCAACAGATCCTAATACAACGATAGTGTTTCGTGGCGATAGACCCTATCGCCATGAACTGGTGAATTGTGGCATAAGTTCCTAATGCAACGTTTGTGTTTCGTGGCGATAGATCGTAATGCCACGAGCTGGTGTATCGTGGCAAAAGTTCCTAATGCAACGTTTGTGCTCCGTGGTGATATATCTAAATGCTACCAACTGATATCCCGTGGCAACAATTTCTAATACAATGATAGTGTTTTGTGACGATAGATCCTATCGCCACAAACTGGTGAACGTGGCATAAGTTCCTAATGCAACGTTTGTGTTTCATGGCGATAGATCGTAACGCCACGAACTGCTGAATCGTGGCAAAAGTTCATAATGCAATGTTTGTGTTTCGTGGTGATAGATCCCAATGTCACAAACTGGTGAATCGTGGCAAAAGTTCCTAATGCAACGATTATATTCTGTGGCGATAGATCTCAACGTCACCAACCGGTATTTCGTGGCAACATATCCTAATACAACGATAGTGTTTCGTGGCGATAGATCCTACCGCCATGAACTGGTGAATCACGGCTAAAGTTCCTAATGCAACGTTTGTGTTTCGTGGTGATAGATCCTATCGCCACGAAGTGGTGAATCGTGGCAAAAGTTCCTAATGCAACGATTGTGTTCCGTGGCGATAGATCCTAACGCCACAAACCAGTATTTCATGGCAATAGATCCTAATGCAACAATTGTGTTTCGTGGCTATAGATCCTCTTGCCACAAACTGGTGATGCGTGGCAAAAGTTCCTAATGCAACGATTGTGCTCCGTAGCGATAGATGCTAACGCCATGAACTAGTGAATCGTGGCAACTGATCCTAATGCAACGACCGTGTTCTGTGGCGATATATGCCAATGCCACGAACTAGTGAATCATGGAAACAAATCCTAATGCAACGATCGGGTTCCATGGCGATAGATTCTAATGCCATGAACCATTGAATCGTAGCAACAGATCCTAATGCAACGATCGGGTTCTGTGGTGATAGATGCTAATGCCACGAACTAGTGAATCGTGGCAACAAATTTGTGGCGATAGATTCTAATGCCACGAACTAGTGAGTCGTGGCAACAGATCCAAATACAACGATTCGTGTTCCATGGCAATAGATGCTAATAGCCACGAACTAGTGAATCGTGGCAAAAGACCAAGCTTACTGCAATGATTTAGTATTCGTTGCAGTACAATCATTGCAACAGGGCAGAATCCTTGTAGTGAAGGGTTGGTTCCCACCACCAAAAGCATGTGAATCAGTCTTTATCGTTATCAGGACATCATAGGGAGTCAACACATGGAAGTTGGCCGCGTTTGGTGCCAGCAAAAGGTCGGCCGAACCACCTGTTCTGCCAACCTGGTCTTTGCGCCATTCCGCGTGCTTCCTCATGGTGACTTCTAGGTGGGTCCTATCGACTGATATGGGTGATACACCGTTGTATCTCATTGAATACGTCTGTTTGTCGGTCATTTGATCCATGTGATGCCACGTGTTGTGGCAACCGGTACGAAAATGAACCAAGCATAATGCATATGTGTACCCAGTATGTTTAACACACATACACAAGTGATCCACAAATGATAAACAAATTATAACCATGTCTTGAATAATAATACTAACAATAGTATCTTATTACAAACCAAATAGTCTTGAATACAAGCTCTAAACAACAGTAGCGAAAAAATACTAAACACTAATGACTCCAGACTCCACAGGCAAGCTTGACGGTAACACGAGCGCCTAATTCTCCTCAAAGACCTCCTGGTACTCCACACTGACGCCTGCGTATGAATTTGTTGGGGGAATACCAAGGGTGAGCACATGTCGTACTCAACAAGTGTGGGAAAGTATGACATGTAGATTAAACAAGGAATGATAATAAAATGGGCTAATTGCATAAAAGTACATTCAAAATAGTTGAAAATGCAATTATATGATCAGTAAGTGTGGTCCTTCCCAAAATAACCCAAATAACATTAATTTCAACTCAAATAACCAATACCAGCATAAATAATCCATAATCCACTCATAACTGCTCATATGTCTCATGTTCATCAATTCCATATACCAAAGATAATTAATTAACCAATACAACTCCCAATTCAATCTCAGCCATTAAACCATGTTCAAGGTCCATAACTCTAATCATGTGAGGGTCCAGGTTGCTCATGTCTGGGAGCACGACTATCATGATCGTTTTAAACACACTCTGCAGAGGTTGTACCACTTTACCCAAAAGTTCGTGATTTCATCACCTTTCAATGACTATAGAATCTCAATTATGTTGTCTCACACTTCCTTAGGTGTGTGGCCAATAGATCACAAAATAGCCTTTACAAAGTGATTACTAGCATATTTAGACCCCACTGAGGTTTCACCGGTGGTGATGTCTCCAACTGAGCACATCCAACCAAGGGCCCCCTCTTGAGCCATTCAGATCCCAGGGTAGTCCCACCAATCTCTACAAACCCATCTGACTACCCCTTCCTCGAGCATTCTTGATGGTCCAAATAGTACTGGAAAAACACTAATTAGTCAGCTAAGCTGCACCCATACTTAGCCCTATGGTGGCATTGTAAATCCTGGATGGTCGCTCTATGAACCGGTCCTTAGATCTAAAGCAAGCAAAACCACCAAAACAGTCCAACCCATTCTGCATAACCGGCTTGCTAAGATCCCTAGGCACCATGTTGCTGAAGGGTCATTATTATCTATTCTCATAATTCATGTGTTTAATAGTTCATAATTAAGTAATATGATTGTTTCCCAAATCCAATTGAGTTAAGCGAAGCAAAAACTGGAAAATACCCATCCTGACTCTCTACATTTTGTTCAATCGACAAGGGTCGTCATTCAAAACTAGTAAACTCATATAATTGGGTATTCCCATCAATTGACACAAGCATGCAATTTTGCAAACAAAACATTTAAAGACCTGGATCAAAATGATCAAGGACACTTGCCTTGCTCTTGAGCTTGGTTTGCATCAAAGGCTTCAAAGTTCTGGTTTTGCAGATCCTCGAAAGCACTCTCTATAGCGAGACCTTCTATTCCACACGAGAAACATGTAAAACAATAATTAGAATCAATAAATGTTTATATATTACTCAATATGCCATGATATGCATGGTTAATGCAATTGTGAAACAAAATTAGTTAATAAGTTACTATTAATGTGTACTAACTGGTTACAATGGTTTCTAACAAGTTTGATCAATTTTGGAATTGATTTAAGTCAATTTGGAACTAATTCAGCACTTAACAAATTCACACACCGGACTAGTCCGTTGTCAAGGTCGGACTAGTCCGCCCTGATCAGAACTGTGAATTAGGGTTTTCTGATCAGCGGGGTTTTACGGTTGAATTCTTGTGGAAACTTGGATGTAGAGGGTGTACCACGTGTCTAGAGATCCAAGTGTTGAAGATAGGGTGCAACACTTGAATCATGACGTTTAGGGCTTGATGAAGATGAGTGGATGAAGGTTTTGATGATGATGAATGTCAATTGTCAAAAAGTTGATGAAGATCGATCTTGATTGAGCCTTATCCTTCTTCTCCTCCTTCTCCTTGCTCCTGAGCTCCTTCTTAACGTCAGCACAAGGCAAGGGCAACAGCGAGGTTTTTTTTTCAAAGGCTGGAGAGGTGAGGGTATTGAGTTGTTTATATAGGGGTGGAGAGGTAGGGTTTTAGGGTGAAATTCCAAGTGGATTTCGGTGGAGGACGTGTAAGGTCCAAGGTGGGGTCCACTTGGGCTCCTCTGAGGTTGGGCACGAAGCTCTTGGGCCCAATTAAGGCAATTACCAAATAACCAATCGTGGAGAAATATTAGAATCTGAGTGGACTTCAGTAGGCCGGACTAGTCCGCATGGGGGACCGGACAAGTCTATTATGGAACAGAGACAACTTTAGACAAGTCCGGTTTAAATAGCCGGACAAGTCCGGGGTGAGTAGAAATGGCCTGAAATTTAGACATAATCGGACTGGTCTACTCGAAATCGAACAAGTCTGGAAAAACATCGGAACCAATAACGGACTACTCCGTGCATTGTGCCGAACAAGTCTGGCTCTGAAGAAACTAAATTTTCTGAAAGAGAATAGGGACACTAGACTAGTCCGGAGATCAGGTCGGACAAATCCGTACCCTGACAGACTTAAATCCCTGATTAAGCCTAAATTCATTTTAATATTGTTTCTTTTTAGGTTTCTATTAACGCCTCTTATGTCACAAATAAAAATCTGCAAGCGCATGGAAACTTTCGTGTAACACTTCCCCTTAGGAGTGTATTCCAAGGGTATCGAATCCAATGAACGTGTGTGTAATCTTATGAACTAATTCATGCAAGGACAAAAAGTTGTTTTGTAGGCAAGGAAGAGAGAGGAATTCAATGTATTGATTCTAATTCAAAAGAATTTGCGGTAGCTACTTGTTTCAGACACGAGTTTACCCCTTGCAACACTACGACGACTTCCACGAATAGCCTATGGCATAACCCGACGTGGAGAATTACAAAGGACAGATAGGACTGTCACCACCTACTGCCTACCTCTTCAATCCGTGGGTCTACAAGATATTCACTGGTGATTTCTAACCTTAACACCACATTTACGTTCTAAATCACAACTCTAGTTGTTATGAATACAAAGCTACAACTGGAGCCTCTAATAAATTAAAACAATGGACCCACAAGTAACTACTTGTGCAAACTACTATGAACTAAGAATCAAACTTGAATTGAATTCACAAAGGGCTTACTTGATTTGAGTACACCTTTGTAGGATACAAGTGTAGAAGAGGGACTTGACAAGTCCAAGCCTCCTTCTCCTAAACTCTCACCACACTCTCCTTCTACTTGGCAGCCTCTAGGACTACTCCAAACCTTTGGAGTGGTATTCTATTCTCAACTTTTTGTGTGTGTGTGTGTGAAGTGAGGTGTGGGGTTCTAATTATAGGGGGGAGAAGGGTTGGTTCTCGCCACAAAATGCGCACGAATCAGTCTTCATCGTGATCAGGGCATCACAGGGAGTCGACACATGGAAGGTGACGGAGTTTGGCGCCAGGAAGGGTTCGACCGAACCCCCTAGTCGTCCGAATAGAAAAGTTAACCACTTCTTGTGTGCTTCCGCGAGGTGACTTCCAGGTGGGTCCCATTGACTGATATGGGTGCTACACCGTTGTATGGCCTCGGATACTTCTGTTTGTGGGCCATTTGATCCATGTGATGACACGTGGCATCACCTGATTTGTTGAAATCCAATTTTATGGATTAATCCTTGCATGTCTTGGTATTTTGGGTCTAAATTCACCTGCATACAAATAAACACAACCACTTGTGGAATTGGTTAGTTTTTAACCCTACCACTATGTTGCGTTTCTCTTTTGTGCTCATTATGAGGTAAATTGACAGGCTAAATATGGCACTTAAGGACAAAAAGTTGAGAATAGAATACCACTCCAAAGGTTTGGAGTAGTCCTAGAGGCTGCCAAGTAGAAGGAGAGTGTGGTGAGAGTTTAGGAGAAGGAGGCTTGGACTTGTCAAGTCCCTCTTCCACACTTGTATCCTACAAAGGTGTACTCAAATCAAGTAAGCCCTTTGTGAATTCAATTCAAGTTTGATTCTTAGTTCATAGTAGTTTGCACAAGTAGTTACTTGTGGGTTCATTGTTTTAATTTATTAGAGGCTCCAGTTGTAGCTTTGTATTCGTAACAACTAGAGTTGTGATTTAGAACGTAAATGTGGTGTTTAGGTTAGAAATCACTAGTGAATATCTTGTAGACCCACGGATTGAAGAGGGACTTGACAAGTCCAAGCCTCCTTCTCCTAAACTCTCACCACACTCTCCTTCTACTTGGCAGCCTCTTGGACTACTCCAAACCTTTGGAGTGGTATTCTATTCTCAACTTTTTGTGTGTGTGTGTGAAGTGAGGTGTGGGGTTCTAATTATAGGGGGGAGAAGGGTTGGTTCCCGCCACAAAATGTGCACGAATCAGTCTTCATCGTGATCAGGGCATCACAGGGAGTCGACACATGGAAGGTGACAGAGTTTGGCGCCAGGAAGGGTTCGACCGAACCCTCTAGTCGTCTGAATAGAAAAGTTGACCACTTCTTGTGTGCTTCCTCGAGGTGACTTCCAGGTGGGTCCCATTGACTGATATGGGTGCTACACCGTTGGATGGCCTCGGATACTTCTGTTTGTGGGCCATTTGATCCATGTGATGACACATGGCATCACCTGATTTGTTGAAATCCAATTTTATTGATTACTCCCTGCATGTCTTGGTATTTTGGGTCTAAATTCACCTGCATACAAATAAACACAACCACTTGTGGAATTGGTTAGCTTTTAACCCTACCACTATGTTGTGTTTCTCTTTTGTGCTCATTATGAGGTAAATTGACGGCCTAAATATGGCACTTAAGGACCGTCAACAAACTCCCCCACACTTAGTCCTTTGCTTGTCCTCGTGTGAAGGCAAGAAGAAAGAACTAAGGTCTGTCATAATTTTGCTATAAGTTAGAAAAAGAGAATACGTGATATTTCAAATCATACCTCAATTCATGAATTCACTCTATGGAATGTGGCTACCACATCAATATTTGGTTTTTGAAGAGTGGAATGGTTGAAATGTAGTTCTCTTGGATCATTCCCTGCCGAAACGATCTGACGATTTGCTATATTCAAAAAGTCAAAGAACTAATTGCCCTTATCTCTCATTTGGAATCTCTCAACTCTCTCAAAGTGTTTTCGTCCTCACCTTGGCGTGTTGCACCAATTTTATCCCTATACTAAATATGGCTATATTTGGGGCTTGGTAGGGATAAATGTGGCACATATTGCAATTTATATATTACTAAGTCAAAAACTTGATCCTATGAGAGACTTATGCAAGAAACAAATTGTCAAAGAAATTTTTGTGCATATGAATGGAATGGATATATGTGGAGTCCATGATTTTTCTCTCTTTAAGGATGAAACATGGCTACTCTTTTTAAAAAAAAATTGAATTCCATAGCCATGTGTTTTACTCCTTTTTATTATTTTTTAGAGAGATTTTTATGACCAAAACGTATGGAGTTTCTTTATTGGAGGATGAAAGGTGGACGCAAATTCTCAATGTGAGAAATTTTGTATGAATGTGGTGCACAAAAATTTCTAAGTCAAAAGGTTCATGCATGTCACTCAATTGGGTTATGAGTTTGACAAAGTTCAATAAAAGGCAAAGTGGCATATGCATGTGGTCCTCAAGAATTTGTACCATATGGCCGTGGTGGGTATTTAAATGTCGAATGAGAGAATCGGGCAAAGTTCAGGACTCTAAATTGTGCAAACATCAAAAATCAATTTCAAGCAAAGAGATATCTCCTCGAGTAACTCATTTACCATATCACACTAGTCAAATACTTAGATGATGTATTTTTTTCCTATTTTGCTTGTGGGAATCATAAACAAGGTAGTAGATCGAAATATAAAGTATTCAAATTTTTAGCTCAAGCAAATTTTGACTACCATGTTTTAAATTTTTACTGTTGAGTTGAATTGATTTCACATATTCAGTATTAAATATTAAATAAACTCAAACAGTAACGTAGCATGCCTGGTCTGTATAGACTATGACCTTGGCTCCAACCAAATAGGATCAAAACTTATCGATAGCAAAAACTACAGCCAAGAGCTCTTTTTCAGTTGTGGCATAATTGAGTTGAGCTTCTATTAGAGTTTTGCTAGCGTAGGCTATTGCAAGATGCTTTTTATCTTTGGTTTGGCCTAGGACCGCACCAACGGCAAAATCACTAGCATGACACATGATTTTCAATGGCAGCATCCAATCAGGAGGTTGAACGATTGGAGCTGAGATGAGTGCCTTTTTAGTGTTTCAAATGATTTAAGGCATCCATCTTCGAAATCAAAGGGAGCTTCCTTAGCTAATAGGTTAGTGAGGGGTCTAGTGACCTTTAAGAAGTCTTTGATGAATCGACGACAGAACCCCGCATGACCTAAAAAGTTGCAGATTCCCTTAACATTGATAATGGGAGTTTTTCAATGACTTCAATCTTTGCTTTGTCCACCTCTATACCTCTCTCGGACACGAAGTGTCCAAGAATGATGCCTTCACGGACCATGAAATGGCACTTTTCCCAATTAAGTACGAGGTCCTTCTCTTGGAATCTTTGGAAGACCTTATCTAAATTTTCCAGACAATGATCAAAAGTTTTCCCATAGACGGAGAATTCATCCATGAAAACTTCCATGATCTCCTCAATAATGTCGGAAAAGATAGACATCATGCACCTTTGAAAAGAGGCAGAAGCATTACACAATCCAAACCTGGTAGGCGTAAGTTCCATTGAGACATGTGAATGTGGTCTTACTTTGATCGTCGGGATGGATTGGGATTTGATCATAACCCGAATACCCATCAAGGAAACAAAAGTAGGAGTGTTTTACCAACCACTCTAACATGTCATAAATGAAGGGCAGTGGAAAATGATCCTTCCTTGTAGCCTTGTTAAGTCTTCGGTAATCTATGCACATTCTCCAACCCGTGACGGTTCGTTGATGAATTAATTCATTCTTCTCACTTTGAACGACCGTCATACCTCCCTTCTTAGGCACTACTTGAACTGGGCTTACCCATTCACTATCAGGGAAAGGGTAGATAATCCGTCATGCAGAAGTTTCAATACTTCCTTCTTGACAACTTCACGCATCGCATTATTCAATTGCCTTTGGGGTTTCTTTGAGGGGACACTCTTGGGGTCAATGGGAATGCGATGGGTGCATAGTGTTGGACTAATCCCATTGAGATCCTCTAATGAATAGCCAAAAACAACCATGCTTTTCTAACATGGCAATGAGCATGATTGTCTCATCATTAGAAAGCTTGTCAGTTATGATGTGAAAGTGCATCTAGGCATACCTTATGGGTTTTGGTTGATTTATGACAAACAAACGAGATCCTAACCACATTATTGAGATGAGCGCAGGTTTTAATGAAAGAATGAAGAAAGTGCCAAAACGAAAGGAGAATGAGGATCAATTCAGAAAAGAGCTCAAGAGCTGAATAGAATACATCATTGTGGAGGGAGTGTGTTGGTGTAACACATACCAAGAGCTCAAGCATAAAAATCCTCACAAACTTACGGACTAGTCCGATATACACCAGACTAGTCCAATATCCTCTGTGGACTTGTCCGCACCGGACTAGTCCGATAATGTCCGAACTAGTCCGATAATGTCTCTGACTAAAATTGGATAAGTCCTCCAAGAGCGAAGTTGTCCTATATTCACTAAGGGTATCACCTCACCGAACTAGTCCGATGTTACAACAGACAAGTCCGAAAACCTTTCCTACTAAAATCAGACAAGTCCGTTCCTAGCCAGACAAGTCCCATATTCCTGGACACTTAGGGTTTCCTGCACATCACACACCGGACTAGTACGGACTCCAACACGGACTAGTCCGGACCCTCAAAACCCTAACGGTAACTTTTGAAAACCCTAATATAAATAGATGTGCATGACCCAACTATGAACGCTCTCGACCCCTGCGCCGTCACACCCTCCAAGAGCCTAGAAAACACATCTTTCCACGTAATCCAACGCAAGAAAGTTCAATCCCTTGAGGATTCACTTTGGATTAAAGGAGAGACACGATTCCACACGTTTGAGATCTTGGGTTTGATCTCTAACACACTCCTGTTGTTTCATTGTTGATCTTACGAGTGTGTTCTTGGTGGTGTTTGAATTGTAATCTTGGGGAGCCCTCAACTTGTGAGAAGGCCCCTTGAACTGGGTGATTTGCCCCTTTGTGATAGTGGAAGAAGAATTGGCCTTCGTGGCAATTCGACGAGGCTAGGGTCAATGAAGACCTAGTCCTTTCGTGGGCTCCTCAACGTGGACGTAGGTTGCCTCTGTGGGAACCGAACCACAGGATAAAAATCGTGTGTCGAACTTGTTCTTAATTTTCATATTACATTCTAGGGTTTCGTCAATCTTGCATAACCTACATTAAAACTTTGAAACAAGAATTGGTTTGCATTATACTTAGTTTCATTGACTCAATACTTGCAAGTTACATACTATATTCCGCTGTGTACTGTGCTTGTATTGAAATCACTAGAATAGGAATGCAAGGAAGAGGATTTGTTTGTTACCTTTTGTTTACCTTCCTTTGCCATGATTCATGTGTCGTTGCCCTTCCATGCGCTGAGATTTGGGAAGAGGGTTAACTTCTTAGTTGTCTTCTTGATGGCTATGCTAGCCATCTCCTCTTCCTCTTCGGATGAGGCTCATCATTTGAGTCCCACTCCTTTCCTAGGTGCGCTTGTCCAACTTGCTTCTTCTTCTTGAAGAATTTCTTGTGTTGAGGTTTAGTTTTCTTGGTTTTCTTTTTGTTTCTTCATATGGGCAGTCTACTATAAAGTGGTCATATTCACCACAGTTATAGCATGCCCGCCTCAACTTTGGTCTTGACTTCTCTTTGTATTTTCCTTCACTTGATTTTCCCCCTTGTCTTTTGTTCATCATTTTCTTAAATCTCTTCATAAAGAGGATCATGTCCTCTTTATCAGTGTCGCTGCTCTCGTCATCGCTGTCCTCTTCTTGTTGAGCTTCTCGACCTTCTTTAGACAAGGGCTTGCAAGTGGACTTCAAAGCGACCCCTTTCTTCTTTGCCGAGGTGAGGTCGACAATCTCCTTGACATGCTTTGCCTCCTTTTCCATGATCTCGAAATTGATGATTTTCCCAAGTAGCTCATCTGGGGTCATTTTCTTGTACCCGGGGCTTTCTCTAATCATCGAGCACAAGGTGACGTTGCGAGGCATGAAAGCTCTAAGGATGAGCTTCACCACCTCGTGATCATTCCACTTCTTGCTTCCGTATGCTCAAAACTTGTTGATGAAAGTCTTTAACCGGTTGTACATGTCTTGTGGCGACTCATCTTCTTCTATGGAAAATCTTACCAATTCGCCTTCGATCATTTCGGTCTTTGCTTCTCGCACATGACGATCTCCTTCATGTGCGGTTTGCAATGTATCCCAAATTTCTTTCGCAAACTCGAGCCCATCCACCTTGGTGAACTCGTCCCGACTTAGAGAGGATGTAATGACTGCTGCAGCTTGAGCATTCCGATGAATTGCTTGCTATTGACCCGGGGTAAGCTCCTCATCATCGTCCGGGATATCTATTCCTGTACACACAATATGCCATAAACTGGGATTGAGTGAGATTAAGTGCATTTTCATGTTCTGCCTCCACATTGAGTAGCCATTATGGGACTTTTCCTAGAAGAATAGATAAGTAATGGTTATTGTTAGAATTAAGACGATCGTAGTTAAAAGGATATCGGGAGTAGTCGGTGTGACTACCCCCCTTCTTCTTCTTCTTGTCCTCGACCTTCACTTTCCCTTTTGAGAGAGCTTTCTTCCTTAGGAGCGCCTTGAGTTCAAGCATCTCCTCATTGTCATCCTCGAAGTCCTGGATGGCATCGAGGAGCTTCTCCAACTTTTGAGCTTTTTCGTCTTCAACCTTCTATTGGTTAAGACTCTTGTGCACATCCTTCATGTCCGACATGTTCTCTTCGAGCGATTAGTCTCTTGCGAAGAAACCTGCTTTGATACCAATTGAATGTGGCCTAGAGGGGGAGTGAATAGGACTTTTTGAGTTTTAGTCGGAACCTGTAACACTTAACAAACTGATCAAATCCCGAGATAAAGGACTAGTCCGGTAGAGTGCGGACTAGTCCTGTGCGTGCGGACTAGATTGATCAAGTTTGATCAATGATAGTGAAGTTGCTAGTGATAATGAAGACATGCTCATTGGCTTAGATAAGAAAACAGCTGCGAAATGAAATTTCTACTTGATCAGCTTGTTGAGAAGGAGAGGTTGATCAACCGTCAAGAAGATATGATTATCTCCCAAAAGGAGGAATATCTTGAACTTGACAAACTTCTCAAACTTGAAAAGGAGCAAGGCACGTCACTGGAACTTGAGTTAGCCTCAAGCAAGGAAGCTTGCTTGAAGTTAAGCGACTCAAACACCACCATCAAGGACGAACTTGCTAACCTATCCAAGGTTAACAAATTCTTGAGGTACAAGTTGATTCACTCAAACAAAGTGACCCCTCATCCTCTTCAATCTCACCTTCTCAACCACTCAAAACGGAAGTTACTATTACTTGTTCATGTGCTAAAATTGACACAAGCTTGAAGGAAAAAGTCAACCTCTACCAAGGACAAGCATCCTTCCCAAAGTGGCATATTTGACAAGGAGAAGATCAAATATGCATGTAGTGCATATTTGGTCACAGGACGTCCTAATGTCAAATATGGCACTGGGTATTGTTATGCTGAAAAGCAATATGCTAGAATCCATAAAAATAACAAGGAGAGTGTTGCCTTTCTGAGGGGAAACTCCTCTCAAGCTAGAAAGACCAATAATGCTAATAAGTCCAAGATATTCAACACATACAATAACCGGACTAGTCCGGTCCTTACTCGGACAAGTCCGGTCCTCCGGACAAGTCCAGTTTCCCGGACTAGTTCTGTTCGTAAACAACAACAACTATTATTCAGGACTTTTGATGCATCCTATGTTCTAATGAGAAGTAATTTTGGTCAACTTTTATGCTCATTATGTTGGGACATGCCATGGGAACACCAAGTCTCATGTGTGGGTGCCCAAATCTCTTGTAACTAACCTCCAAGGACCCAAGCAAGCTTGGGTACCTAAAACCAAGGCATGATTTGTTTTTGTAGGCCTATTCCTCTGGTGGATCGATATGGGTGCTAGATAGTGGTTGCACCAACCATATGACCGGAGAAAGAAGGATGTTTGTTGAGTATGAAGAAAATGAGGATCCAAGTGAGGGCATCTATTTTGGAGACAATAGTCAAGGAAAGGTGCTCGGTACCGGTAACATTGCTATATCATCTCAACATACTCTTTCTCATGTGTTACATGTCGATACCTTAGATTATAACCTGTTTTCCATATCTCAATTATGTGACAATGGTTATAATTGCTTGTCCACTAATGAGGGTGTGACCGTCTCTAGAAGGGGTGATGGTTCCATTGCATTCAAGGGTGTGTTAAAGGGAAAGCTTTACCTTGTTGACTTCAACAAAGATAAAGCCAAATTTGACACATGCTTGATTGCAAAGACCAACATGGGTTGGCTGTGGCATAGACGTCTAGCACATGTTGGTATGAGGAATCTTCAAAAACTCCTCAAGGGTGATCACATCCGAGGTTTCAAGGATGTTGTTTTTGAGAAAGACAGGCCTTGTAGCATGTGCCAAGCTGGGAAGCAAGTTGGAGCACCTCATCTCGCGAAGAACATCATGACTACAACAAGACCGTTCGAGCTACTCCACATGGACTTATTCGGTCCAATTGCTTACATAAGCATCAGCGGTAACAAATATGGCTTAGTAATTGTTGATGACTTTTCACGCTTCACTAGGGTTTTCTTTTTGCATGATAAGACAGGGACTCAAGGAACCCTGAAGAAGTTATTCAAGTGTGCTCAAAATGAGTTTTCATTGACGATCAAGAACATTCGAAGCGACAACAGCACGAAGTTCAAGAACACTCAAGTTGAGGAGTACCTAGACGAAGAAGGGATAAAGCATGAGTTTTCAGCACCTTATTCCACTCAACAAAACGGAGTTGCCGAAAGGAAGAACCGAACCCTCATAGAGATGGCGAGAACAATGCTCTATGAATACAAGACCTCAGATCTGTTTTGGGCGGAAATGGTTAACACCACTTGCCACGCCATAAACCGACTCTACCTTCATTCACTACTCAAGAAGACATCATATGAGCTACTCATGGGTAACAAGCCAAATATTTCTTATTTTTGAGTCTTTGGTTCTAAATGCTATATTTTGAACAAGAAGGTGAGGACTTCAAAGTTCATTTCGAAGTCTGATGAAGGTTTCTTGCTTGGCTATGACTCGGACACTTACGCCTATCATGTCTTCAACAAAGTCTCCGGACTTGTTAAAGTAGCACGTGACGTAGTGTTCGGTGAAACTAACAGCTCCCAAAAGGAGCATGTTGATCCATGTGTGCTAGATATAGAAGAAGCTTCTTGTCAAGCATTGAGAAGAATGACATTGGGCGATGTTCGACCACAAGAGCCACCTCTACATGTGCATGAGGAAGATGAACCACAAGAGGAGGCCAATGATCAAGGGGGAGCTTCCACACAAGATCAACCTCAAGAAGACGAAGATGATCAACAAGTCAATGAGAGCAACCATCTAGGGGGAGAAGAAGAAGATCATGAAGACACAAGAGCGCAAGTGCCACACCCGAGAGTACACGAATGCGTCCAAAGAGATCACCCAATCGACAACATCATCAGTGACATACAAAAGGAAGTAACAACTAGATCCCACATAGATAACTTTTGTGAGCATTACTCTTTTGTGTCCTTTTTGGAACCACACAGGATTGGGGATTCATTGAAAGATCTAGACTGGGTGGTGGTGATGCAAGAAGAACTGAACAACTTCAAACGGAACGAGGTGTGGGAACTCGTCGAAAGACCTAATGCGAACGTCGTCGGCACCAAATGGGTCTTCCGCAACAAACAAGACGAACACGGGGGTGGTGACAAGGAACAAGGCACGACTTGTGGCCAAAGGGTATTCACAAGTCGAAGGTTTGGATTTCGATGAGACCTTTGCTCCCGTAGCTAGACTTGAATCAATTATAATATTGCTTGCATATGCTACTCACCATGATTTCAAGCTCTACCAAATGGATGTGAAAAGCGCCTTCCTCAATGGTCCAATCAAGGAGGAGGTGTGCATGGAGCAACCTCCCGGATTTGAAGACAAAGAGTTCCCCGACCACATATTTAAACTGCATAAGGCTGTCTACGGCCTCAAACAAGCTCCTAGAGCTTGGTATGAGTGTCTTAGAGACTTCTTAATTGAAAATGGTTTTAAGATTGGAAAAGTGGATTATACATTGTCTACAAAATACTTCGACAATGATCTTTTTATCTGTCAAATCTATGTTGATGGCATTATCTTTGGTTCAACTAACAAATCCTTTTGTGAAGAATCTAGTAACATTATGACAGATAGGTTTGAGATGTCTATGATGGGAGAGCTGAAGTACTTCTTGGGATTCCAAGTGAGACAACAAAAGGAAGGGACATTCATAAGCTAAACCAAGTACACTCAAGACATACTCAAAAAGTTTGGGACGGACAAGGCGAAGCCTATCAAGACTCCCATGGCTACTAATGAACACTTGGATCTCAATGAAGATGGACCAAGCGTGGATCAAAAGGTATATCGCTCCATGATTGGATCCTTACTCTACCTATGTGCATCTAGGCCTGATATTATGTTGAGTGTATGTTTGTGTGCAAGATTTCAAGCCAATCCTAAGGAGTGTCATTTGACAGCCGTTAAAAGGATCTTGATATATTTGGTTCATACACCCAACCTAGGCCTTTGGTACCCCAAAGGTTCCAAGTTCAATCTCATTGGATACTCTGATGCAGATTATGCCGGATGCAAAGTAGATAGAAAAAGTACCTCCGGCACCTGCCAATTCCTAGGTAGATCCCTAGTTTCTTGGTCCTCCAAGAAACAAAATTTCATTGCCTTATCCACGGCCGAAGCGGAGTATGTTGCAGCTGGGGGTTGTTGTGCACAACTCCTTTGGATGCGACAAAGTCTAAGGGATTACGGTTACAATATGAGCCATATTCCACTCCTTTGTGATAATGAGAGTGCCATCAAAATTGCTCATAATCCAGTTGAACACTCTAGAACCAAACACATAGACATCCAGCATCACTTTTTGAGAGACCACTCAATGAAAGGAGACATAGCTATTTCTCATGTCAACACTGAAAAACAACTAGTCGATATATTTACCGAGCCACTTGATGAAAAACATTTTTGCGAGCTCTGAAATGAACTAAATATCCTTGATGATCAGAATGTGGTTTGAAAACTTGCATACCTGTATGGCTCTTCAAAATATATTGTTTGAGTTGCGAAAATCATCTTTCTTAGTTTCCTCCAGAAACTATTTCAACTACTTGATCTTGATGAATTATGGTCATTGCTTGATTGTTGTATGCTTACTGATCATATTCATCAAGATTATTTGATTTGCTTTGCTCCCTTATTTTCTTAATAAGTATCTTCGAATATATACGAATGGGCTAAGCATTTCTGTTCTGGTGACCACAGACTAGTCTGTGGTTACCTGGACTAGTCCGCCCCCGCAGACTTGTCCGCAGAGTGTTTGGTAGTTTGGACTAGTCCGACAAATAACAGACTAGTCCGATTTAGGCTCTGGAAGATTCCGGACTAGTCCAATTATTTTCAAACAAGTCCGATTTTTCACCTCCATAACCCTAGCCGCCGCCAAGACGTAATCTTCTTCATCCTCACAACTTGCCTCATGCTCTCTCTCCTCACTCGAGCTCCCCACGGTGATTTGGTGATTCCTCCATCAAAACTCTCCAAGTTTGGGTGGAAAACGACCTCCTTTGCATAGGGATTGAAGACCACGGACTTGTTCGATCCTTCAACCCCTCCATCTCCAAGAATCAATGAATTTCGCTAAAATTTCCTCCAAAGCCGTAGAAATCTTGATTTCCCTCATTGTTGATCAAATAGTTTTGTTCCTTTCACCAAGTACATGCTTCCTTGATGTATTACATTGATGTTGAGCCATTATTGCATTGAGCACCACCATTGGCCATCTAGTTAGGGTTTGGGGTGATGAACACCGAACTAGTCTGATCCATATACGGACAAGTCCGATCACCCGGACTAGTCCAATTTTTTCTGAACTCAACCATAATTACTCGTTCCTCAATGCACTTCCCTGCCATCGATATTCATCCATGCCTTGTGTAATCCATTCTCAGGACAATGTCAAGCTCCAACGACGAGATCTCCAATTTCGAGGCCGAGATGGACCAAGATGCCTTGCTTCGGCCCTCGAGCGTCAAGGCAAGAAGCGCCAAGACCGTCCATCCGAGCCGACGCCTTCTCCACCTCAGGCTCAACGCAAGGTCCTTGCCAAGAAGCCTGCCTCCAAGGTTTCAGCAGGTGCTGGCCCTAGCTCGGCGACTGCTCGCCAAGCTAAGGGCAAGGGAAAAGGGATTGCCATGGGCCCAGTTGTGATGAGGACATCACAACAGCGGAGATGCTGATTGAACTGCAAGAACCAATCACAAGAGCACGAGCACGGTTAATAAATCAGCAGGTGAATCCGTTCCTAACTTCTTTTGCATGTGAGTTCGAGAATAGATTGCTATGTGATAATTTAATTGTTATTAGGAATAATGGAGAAGATCAACCAGTGAAGGAAGAGGTATTGGGAGCCTGGAGAACCAGCTGGGACGTCCACAAGTTGATGGAAACAGTTTACAACTCGGACTCGAGTTCAACTCGGAGTCCAGGAGCAGTCCACCTTAAAACAGACGCCCAAGAGGCATAAGGACTCCATTTTTGACATTCTACATATGAACAGAAAGAGGAGAAGATAAAATTTCCAATGATTCTGGTCCCACCTCAAAATTCCTCCGGAGTCATTGGGAATCGTTGAAACAAGTCGAGTCCAGATTTCTGTCCGGTGCTGTGCCACCGAATAGGGCCTCGGGCCTTCTATCCCGTAAGAGTCCATTAGGAAAGCGTCTAATCATGTTTTGGTCGAACCCTAGCCTATAAATACTGCAGCCTCCGGTCATATTGGGTGGGTTTTGCTTAGATCAATAATATCGCTGTTCTACGGTTTGTGAGACCCAACTTCACGGTTTCAGATCGTGTCTTCGACGTTCTTGGTCGTGTTCTTGGTTGCACTTGCAGGGATTAGCCTTCCTGGCGAGGTCAAGCGTGTGCTGCACCATTGATAACCAACGGAGCTGTGGTGTAGTGATTGCAGGGGTACTTGAACCGCTCGAGTGCCGCGGATCATCAACGTTGAGTTCTCCACCCCAATCGACATACCTTTCGGAAGATCGGGGCTAAACCTACTCATTAATTGGTATCAGATTTCCTGGTTGCCCATGAGGTATCTTTGTTTTCGTTCCATTAGATCAATTCTGTTTCGTACCTAGAGTCCACAGAAATCCACAAAAAAATTAGATCGTTTTTACCGCTTCCCAGACTATAGTGCCTGCAATTTCGTTTTTCAGTTTGTATTGTTGAGTTTGCGTTCGTGTGGTCGAGTCTTGTTGCTGGTTTAGCTTTGTGTTTTGGGTCCTAGTTATCGTATTTCGTCCTTGTTTCCTTTTGGTTCGACACCCATTCCACAATCCCTAAATAACAAATCGATCCACCACGTTCATCAGTTTGCTCTAGCTAGCCGCCTTGCGTGAACTCCCGCATCGCCAACCCTAGATTAGGTGACAAAACTTTGTGCCACTTATTCTTAAATCATCACACACCACCCCATTAGTTGTTGTGCAAATTCCCGATCGCTTTCATATCCGATTGCGAGTTCTGTTCTCAAACCGAGTTGGAATCAACATCAAAAAAAAATGTAACTCGGACAACCTACCTTAAAATGGCCATAACTTTCGCATACAAACTCGAAATCGGGCGATTTTTTTTTCAAATTCATCTACGCAAAATTTCGCATCTGATTTTCTGCTGCGTAGCCGCGTTCGTCGAAATTAGATTGCCCGAATTCCCCTCGGAAGATAGGCTATCTGGCCTCCAAAGTTTCAGCACAAATTTTAAAGAATCTTCTTGATTTTCTATAGGCCGCATATTACATCCAATTGAGCTGCAAATTTGTGTGCTTCCGATATTTGTGCTCCTGAGTAAAGAAAAAATATCAAAAAAATATTACAAAAAAGAAAAAAATAGTGAAGAGCACGTATATTAAAGCAATTGGCCTATAGCACTTGGTGCTGTTTTGTTGGCTATATCATTCTGTCTTTCTTTTGCCTTGATACTTCCTTGTGTTGTGCTAGGCCCTAGGGCGCTTGGTTGACCAGCAACAGTTTCCTACATTGAATACTTATTCAACTTTGTTTAGCTGTTAACGATTTTCTGCTTATTGGCCATCATATTGTGCCATCCAAGCTCCACATTTCTCTTGAGCATAACAGGTACCTTTGCAATCATCTCACTCTTCATTGGTTCATCTCACTGCCCACACCACCTGCTGTGTCGGTAAGAACACTTGTAAGAGCGTGGTAAGACGCTTGAGCGAGAGAGATTGTTTTCTTCCACCTTTCACATTGTCACTGTAGTTGATAGGGATAACATATTTTTTTGTTGTCTTTTGTTTCCTACTAACAATGGCAGGAGAAGACAATAATGACGAATGTGTTCAACATGCTGAGTTACGTGATATGATGAAGACCACGACAGATATGTTCGCCAAATACAACGCAGCAACAGAGGAGTCATTGGCGAACTTGACTCGCCAACTTGATGACCTTGCTCTTCGGATGAATACTTTTGAAGCTCGGTTGCCTCTCGTTGGAAGACAAGAAGACAATGCTTATGATGAACTGGAAGATCACAATAACCAACCAAGACTGCCACTTTATCGTCGAGGTATGGTAGGTAATAATCATAACAATTATAATCATCCTCCTAATGATCCTTTTGCTTAAGTGAAATTTACTATACCCTCTTTTTCTGGTGCTTATGATGCTGAGGCTTATCTTGATTGGGAGATGACAGTAGAGCAAAAATTTAATTCTCATCTTGTTCCTGAACAACATAGAGTTCGTCAAGCCACTAGCGAGTTTAAGGACTTTGCTATCATATGGTGGAATGAACTTGTTAAAACTAGAACTGATCCTCCAACATGGGATAGATTAAAGGAAGCTATGCGTGTTCGATTTGTTCCACCATCTTTTCCGCGGGACCTTCGCAAAAAATTGCAGTGTTTAGACCAAGGTAACATGTCCGTAGAGGATTATTATCAAGAGTTACAAAAGGGTATGCTGTGTTGTGGGGTAGTAGAGGACATGGATGATAAAATAGCTCATTTTTATGGGGGGTTGAGGCGTGAAATTCAGGACATTGTTGATTACAAGGAATATGATACTATTAACAGATTGTTTCAGCTTGCTATGTTGGCAGAAAAAGAATTGCAGGGCCGACAACAACAGCAAAAACGCACGAGGAGCAACTTTACGCCGCGTGCAGCGACTACACCATCTAAAACAGCACCATCTTCGACCCCCCGTGCAGCGACTACACCACCCAATGGCGGCCAACGAACTATACCTACTGCTCCACCTTCTCGCGTGCCGGAAGGCAGCAAGGCGACATCATTCAAGCCCCTTCATCGTCCACTCCTTCTACGGGTCGTACTTCTGACATTAAGTGTCACTGCTGCTAGGGACTTGGTCATATGATGAGAGACTGCCCGAGCAAACGAGCATACATAGCACGCGACGATGGCGGGTATGATAGTACTTCGGATGTTGAAGATGAATATTCTCTTGCTACTGACTTTACAGATCCAAATGACGAACACACCAAAGAAGAGGTATTTGGTACAGCTGCGATAGAGAACTATAGGAGCATCATTGTGCAGCGTGTCTTGAGCTCCAAAGTGGAGACCGACGACAAGCTACAACGCCACAACCTCTTCCACATGTTTCTCGTCGTCAAGGACTGCCGTGTACACACTATAATTGATGGAGGTAGCTGCAATAACTTGGTGAACACGGACGTCGTCAAGAAACTTGGTTTGACAACAAGAGCACACCCTCATCCGTACCACCTTCAATGGTTCAACAACAGCGGTAAGGTTCGGGTAACACAAACAGCGAGAATACATTTTCAATTGGTTCATACCATGATTTTGCTGATTTTGATGTTGTTCCTATGAATGCTTGTTCTCTTTTATTGGGTCGTCCTTGGGAATTTGATACAGATGCTATTCGTCATGGTAGAACCAATAAATATACTCTCATGCATAAGGGAAAGAAAATCACTCTGCTGCCCATGACTCCTGCTGAAATTGTGCATTTTGAGAAGAGCAAAATTCGTGATGGCAAAGCAACAAAATTAGAATCTGAAAAACAACAAGTTATTAAGTTAAAATCACCATCGTTGCTTGCAACTAAATCTGACCTTGCCGATTTATTCGATGCTAAGGGGATGTGCTATGCTTTAGTTTGCAAAGAAGCCATGTTTTTACTTCATTAATTGTCTATTGCATTGCCCCTGCTGTTGCTAACCTTTTGCGGGAGTTTGAGGATGTGTTTCCCTCTGAGATACCCCCTGGTTTACCACCGATGAGAGGCATTGAACACAAGATCGATTTGATTCCAGGAGAAAGTTTGCCAAATCGTGCAGCATACAGGGCGAATCCACAAGAAAATAAGGAAATTTAGCGACAAGTCCAAGATCTTTTGGACCGTGGGTACATTCGTGAAACCCTTAGCCCTTGTTCCGTTCCTGTTCTTTTGGTTCCTAAGAAAGATGGTAGTTGGCACATGTGTGTTGATTGTCGAGCGATTAATAACATCACCATTCGATATCGCTATCCTATTCCTCAATTAGATGACATGCTTGATGAATTGAGTTGTGCTATCATGTTTACAAAATTTGACTTGCGTAGTGGTTACCACCAAATTAGAATGGCACTAGGAGATGAATGAAAACTGCATTTAAAACCAAGTTTGGACTTTATGACTGGTTAGTCATGCCTTTTGGTTTAACTAATGCACCCATCACCTTTATGCGATTAATGAACGAGGTTTTACGTGCTTTCATTGGACAATTTGTGGTGGTTTACTTTGATGATATCCTCATTTACAGCAAGTCATATGATGAACATCTTGATCATTTACGTGCTGTTTTTACTGTTTTGAGAGATGCATGTTTGTTTGGTAACCTCGAAAAGTGCGTCTTTTGCACCAATCGAGTCTTGTTTCTTGGCTATATCATTTCCTCGCAGGGAATTGAGATGGATGAGGCAAAAATTGAAGCAATCACCAGCTGGCCAGCCCCAACAACCGTCACACAGGTTCGTAGTTTTCTTGGTCTTGTAGGTTTTTATCGGTGCTTTGTGTGGGATTTCAGCACCATTGCAGCACCTCTACATGAGCTAACGAAGAAGGGAGAGCCATTTCAATGGGGCGAACAGCAGAAACACACTTTTGATGCTCTCAAATCGAAGCTTACACAAGCACCATTGCTACAACTTCCTGATTTTGACAAGACCTTTGAGCTAGAATGCGATGCAAGCGGCATTGGTATTGGAGGCATTCTCATACAAGGAGGTAAACCCGTTGCTTTCTTTAGTGAAAAACTTCATGGTCCTTCTCTGAATTATTATGATAAGGAATTGCATGTCTTAGTGCGTGTATTACAAACTTGGCAACATTATCTTTGGTCTAAGGAGTTTGTCATACATTCCGATCATGAATCATTGAAGTATCTTAAGTGTCAAACCAATCTGAATAAACGACATGCTAAATGGATTAAGTTCATAGAGTCGTTTCCATACATCATTAAGCATAAGAAAGGGAAGGAGAATATATTTGCCGATGCATTATCTAGTCGTTATACCATGCTGTCCCAACTTGATCATAAAATCTTTGGTTTGGAAACAATAAAAGCACTATATCCTACTGATTCAGACTTGAAAGATGCTTTTGAAAATTGTAGAGAAGGAAGAACTTGGAATAAATATGTGCTGCAAGAGGGTCTCCTCTATCGTGCTAACAAGCTATGCATTCCAGCTAGCTCCGTTCATCTATTACTTTTGCAGGAAGCACATGGAGGAGGTTTGATGGGACATTTTGGAGTGAAGAAAACTGAAGACGTTCTGTCCACACACTTCTTTTGGCCAAAGATGAGGCGTGATGTCAAGCGCTACGTGTCACGATGCACTACTTACAACAAAGCTAAGTCTCGCCTTAACCCACATTGTACCTTGGGAGGATATTTCTATGGACTTTGTTTTGGGATTGCCTAGGACTAAGAGGGGGAGGGATAGTATTTTTGTAGTCGTTGATCGTTTTTCCAAAATGGCACACTTTATACCTTGTCATAAGAATGATAATGCCTCACACATTGCTGATTCATTTATAATGGAAATTGTTCGTTTACATGGTGTTCCAAATACCATTGTTTCTGATTGTGATGCAAAATTTTTAAGTCATTTTTGGAGAACTTTGTGGTATAAATTGGGAACCAAGTTGCTGTTTTCAACTACATGTCATCCACAAACGGATGGACAAACTGAGGTAGTTAATCGTACTTTATCCACTATGTTGCGGGCTGTCTTGAAAACAAATTTGAAGTTGTGGTAGGAGTGTTTACCACATATAGAATTTGCTTACAACAGATCTGTTCACTCCACGACAAAGGTAAGTCCATTCCAGGTAGTGTATGGTTTCAATCCCCGTGCTCCTATTGATTTACTACCTTTGCCTCCTTCTGAAACTATAAATTTGGATGCTATACAACAATCTGAATTCATTCTTAAGATGCATGAAACTACAATGAAAAATATTGAAATGATGAATGAGAAGTATAGGATTGCAGGTAGTAAAGGTAGAAAAGAAGAAAAACTTGAACCGGGTGATTTGGTGTGGTTAAATTTGAGAAAAGAGCGATTTCCCGACTTGAGAAAATCTAAACTTATGCCACGAGCTGCTGGTCCTTTTAATATCGTTGAAAACATTAATGATAATTCATATAAGCTTGAATTGCCTCCCGATTTTGGGGTTAGTCCTACATTTAACATTTCAGATTTGCGACCGTACTTGGGAGAAGAAGATGAACTTGAGTCGAGGACGACTCTAATTCAAGAGGGGGAGGATGATGAGGACATCACAACAGCGGAGACACACATTGAACTGCAAGGACCAATCACAAGAGCACGAGCACGGTTAATAAATCAGCAGGTGAATTCGTTCCTAACTTCTTTTGCATGTGAGTTTGAGAATAGATTGCTATGTGATGATTTAATTGTTATTAGGAATAATGGAGAAGATCAACCATTGAAGGAAAGATGTCTTGGGAGCCTGGAGAACCAGCTGGGACGTTCACAAGTTGATGGAAACAGTTTACAACTCGGACTCGAGTTCAACTCGGAGTCCAGGAGCAGACCACTTTAAAACGGACTCCCAGGAGGCATACGGACTCCGTTTTCAACGTTCTACATATGAACGGAAATAGGATAAGATAAACTTTCCAATGGCTCTGGTCCCACCTCAAAATTCTTCCGGAGTCATTGGGAATCGTCGAAACAAGTCGAGTCCAGATTTTTGTCCGGTGCTGCGCCACCGAATCGAGCCTTTCGGCCTTGTATCCCGTAAGAGTCCATTAGGGACACGTGTAATCATGTTTTGGTCGAACCCTAGCCTATAAATACTGCAGACGCCAGTCATATTCGGTGGGATTTGCTTAGATCAATAATATCGCCGTTCTACGGTTTGTGAGACCTCAACTTTGTGATTCAGATCATGTCTTCGACGTTCTTGCTCGTGTTCTCGGTTGCACTTGCAGGGATTAGCCTGCTTGGCGAGGTCAAGCATGTGCAGGGGTACTTGAACCGCTCGAGTGCCGCAGATCATCAACGTTGAGTTCTCCACCCCAATCGACATACCTTTCGGAAGATCGGACCTAAAACTACTCATCAAGTTGGCCCTCTCAAGATGCATGCTCCAAGGCATGGAAACAGAGATCCCTCCGAGGAGAGGTTCAACGGCAGGGGAAGTGACACTGCTTCCAAGTTCAGGAATGTGGACTGCTACAGCTGGCCCAAGCAGGCAGCCGATGGAAGTTTCTGGAGCAACTTCCATGTGGACTTATATAAGTCCGTGTACCTCACAATGAAGACTCCAGTGGTGCACAACCAATGGATTGATTGGGCGCACTTTGAAAGGAAGAGCTGCTCAGCCTTTGATGAAGTAGTTCAAGTAGTGGAGAGGCATAGATTGAAGGATTTGTTTGCCTTCCAGAACAATTAGAACGAAGAGGTCATTGCTCAGTTCTACGCTACATGCCAATTTGCAAGTGATGAGGAAGAGCGGGTAACTTGGATGACTCATGGATCCAGGTACACCATTACCTACGATGAATTTGCAAGGCTGCTACATCTTGATAGCTCCAGCAACGACAACTTGATCATTCACAACATTGGTGTCCTTGAGAAGGACAAAATGAAGTTGCTTTATGACATCCGCTAACCTTTCAACCCTCCTTCCACCAAGAATATGAAGCCATTCTTTGTGTTCCTCAATTGGGTCTTGAGGAAGACTATTGCCGCGAAGGATGGGGATGCAGGAAGTGTCCAAGGCTATCTAAGGACACTGATGAAAGTGATAAGCAAAGACATGAAATTTGATGTCTTTGACTACATATGGAATGACATGGTGAACATTTCCTGCACTCCCAACAGATCCTGTGGCTATGCACCTTACTTTATGTTCATGATTGAGAAGGTCATAGGGATCGAGTTTGTGAAGGACGTGGAGCACACACCTATGAGGCCCCAAAAGCCTCCTCAAGCCACAATCCAAGCTGCCCCTTCTCCTGCATCCAGTGAAGAAGCTCTGAGGAGAGCTAGAGGATATGCAAGGGCTGATCCCAACACTAGGGCCCCTCCCCAAAAAGGGTCTCCTAGTGGAATCCTAAAGTACTTGGTAGCAATCTTTTCGTTATGCAAGAAGGCAGAAGTGAACACCCATAAGCTGAACAAGGCGAGGAAGGCTGATATGCGGTACATCAAAGAAAATGTCGAGCACATTTGCCAGAAGCTGGAGATCGAGGCCATTGGATCTCCAGTCATTTCTGAAGATTCAACCTTAGATTTCACCGAGCTCGGCACCTTGACTCCCTCCGAGCTTGCTTATTTTGGCATTGGGGGTTCGAGTGGATCTGCTGCTCCTCCTCCTCAGCCCGAGAATGAAGATGAAGATGAAGAGAGAACCGACAGCGAGGACTAAAGATCTTAGATCCCTCCTCTCCTTCTTTTTGGTGTCTTGATGCCAAAGGGGGGGAGATTGAGGGGCAGCCACTAGGTCTTAGCTATAGGTTGAGAGATGAGAGCTTCATTTATGCATCTTTTGTCTCTTTTGGGTTGTAAGACTTCATATTATGCTCTTTTGATACTTTTAGTCTCGTGATTCAATGCTATGAACTATTTATGCTCATATTTATGAAATCTGTGATTTTGCTCTAAAATTGACTTATATGCTTGTTGTTGATATATTGACGTCAATTATTTCACTGTCATCATGATTACTGCTCTCACTCACTTAGTTTTGCATCCCACCATAAAGAGTGGACATATGTATTATGTTGTCATTGCTAAATGAGTTTCAAGCTCATATGTGCACACTTTATGAAAATTCTGCATTTTTATCTTATTTTGTGAAATCTCAATTGGTTGTCATCAATACCAAAAAGGAGGAGATTGAAAGTACATCTAGGCATCCCTTGTGGGTTTTGGTTGATTTATGACAAAAAAGGAGATCCTAACCACATTATTGAGATGAACACTGGTTTTAATGGAAGAATGAAGAAAGCGCCAAAAAGAAAGGAGAATGATGATAAATTCAGAAAAGAGATCAAGAGTTGAATAGAATACATCATTGTGTGGGGAGTGTGTTGGTGTAACACATCCCAAGAGCTCAAGCATAAAAATACTCACACACTTCACATTTCACAGGAAAAACGGACTAGTCCGATATACACTAGACTAGTCCGATATCCTCTCTGGACAGGTTCGAACAAGTCGAGCCGATGCGGACTTGTTCGCACCGCACTAGTCCGATAATGTCCGGACTAGTCCGATAATGCCTCTAACTAAAATCGGATAAGTCCTCCAAGATCAGACTAGTCCGACGTTACAATTGTACTATAT
This sequence comes from Tuctoria greenei, assembly GCA_036927565.1. Taxonomy (NCBI): domain Eukaryota; kingdom Viridiplantae; phylum Streptophyta; class Magnoliopsida; order Poales; family Poaceae; genus Tuctoria; species Tuctoria greenei. The sequence continues at coordinate 76,681,403 of JAYESD010000003.1, read as the reverse complement.
TCACTAAAAGGTATCACCTCACCGGACTAGTCCGATGTTACAATGGACAAGTCCGAAAACCTTTCTGACTAAAATTAGACAAGTTCGTTCCTAGCCGGACAAGTCCGATATTCCAGGACACTTAGGTTTCCCGCACGTCACACACCGGACTAGTCCGGACGCCACCATGGACTAGTACGGACCCTCTAAACCCTAAAAATAACTTTTGAAACCCCTAATATAAATAGATGTGTATGGCCCAACTATGAATGCTCTTAACCCCCTGCGCCGTCACAACCTCCAAGAGCCTAGAAAACACATCTCTCCATGCAATTCAATGCAATAAAGTTCAATCCCTTGAGGATTCACTTTGGATCAAAGGAGATACACGATTCCACACGTTTGAGCTCTTGGGTTTGATCTCTAACACACTCATGTTGTTTCATTGTTGATCTTACGAGTGTGTTCTTGGTGGTGTTTGAATTGTAATCTTGGGGAGCCCTCAACTAATGAGAAGGCCCCTTGAACTTGGTGATTTGTCCCTTTGTGATAGTGGAAGAAGAATTGACCTTCGTGGCGATTCGACGAGGTTAGGGTCAGTGAAGACCCGATCCTTTCGTAGGCTCCTCAACGTGGATGTAGGATGCCTCTATGGGAACTGAAGCACGGGATAAAAATCGTGTGTCAAACTTGTTCTTAATTTTCATATTACATTCTAGGGTTTCGTCAATCTTGGATAACCTACGTTAAAACTTTGAAACAAGAATTGGTTTGCATTATACTTAGCTTCATTGAGTCAATACTTGCAAGTTACATACTATATTCTGCTGCGTACTGTGCTTGTATTGAAATCATTGATCGAACTTGATCAATCTAGTCTGCATGCACCGGACTAGTCCGCACTCTATCGGACTAGTCCGGTATCTCGGGATTTGATCAGTTTGTTAAGTGTTGCGGGTTCCGACAAAAATTCAAAAAGGCCTATTCACCCACCCCCCCTCTCGGCCACATTCATGATGACAAGAGCTTCCAAATCGCCATTTAGAAAGGCATAACGTAGGCTTGGAGGTAGAATTTTTAACTCAACAGGATGTTTTGAAAAGAACTCTTCTTTTGGTAATTCAATTTCCTCCTGAAATTTATCCACCTCTTAGATGAAATCTTCTTCTCCTTCAATTTCAGGGGGAAGCTATGAACTAAAGACTTCTAACTTCCTCTAAAGGGTCACCTTGGATGGGAGATTCTGCGGATGTGTTCTTGGAATGCAGGATAGGAATAGAGAATTTCCTCCCTCCAAGTTTGACATTGAGGCTTCCTTCCAAGGGAATTTCCATGAGAAATTTCTCAATGGGAATCCCAATCATAATTTCGAAATCTTGAATTTCTAACACATGGAAATCTAGGATTGCCTCAACATCTTTGTGTCTCACAGACACTTGTTGTAAAACCCCGCATCCTTCAAGGATGTTTCCGAAAGAATCTCAGAAGGATTTACATGTTGGTGCCAATGGCACATCGCCCAGAATGGCGAGAGCACAAGAATCAGAAATGAGATTTGCTCCAACAGTGGGGTTGTATAAAACTTTCATTGGTTTCCCTCTAATAAAGCATAGAATAGTTGCCAAAGGTGAGGTCATCCGAAGAATTTTTGGTGACTGCTCAACTTCCGTAGTCCATTCCCTTCTTAGAATAGAGGTTAACTCCTTAACCGTCTATTGGATGAACACTCCATCGGGTGGGTCAGGTAGACTTAATGACAATGATGGTTTCCTATGGAAATAGTACTTCGAGGTATTTCCAAAATATTCAAATATCTCTTCCGAAGTAGAAGGGAAACTCCGAAGGTTGCATTTCTTTTTCCTTCGTAGTTTCTGGTTCTGGATAGGATTCCTCCGGCAAGGTTTGAGATAAGCAAAAGATAGGTTCTTCCTTATCCATGGGTTTATCCTCGGATCTTGACACTAATTCCTCTTGAAGGGGCTCATTAAGACCCATTATGAAGGAAGAATTTTCTCGAATTCGGTCTAGAAGATCCTTGCCCTCTTTCGGCATCTTATGGAGGAAAGATCCTCTAGCCATAATGTCAAGATGTAGGGCAGACTCAAAACCATATAGAAGTGTTACAAAAGCAACGTTCAGGGATAGACAAATCTGGGCCGGAATTTCTCAAAAGAGAAAATCTATCCCTTGTTGCACCTATGGATTCCTTCTCCATCTGTTGGAAGCATAGTACTTCCTTCCGTAAGGAAACAATTCGGGCAATTGGAAAGAAAGCAAGACAAAATCTTTCCCGTAATTCTCTCCAATTTCCATTTTTTCCCAACGTTGTGGTCATACCATTGTTTGGCTTTTTCCTTGAGAGAAAAAGGAAACAACTTCCATTTGAGAGTCTCTTGTGTCATACCCTTGATTAGAAGACATGAACACAATTGTTTGAACTGTCTTAGATGGCGGTAAGGGTAAGGGTTTTTACAATCCGTTCCTTAGAAGGACTGCTCCCGAACCATGGCTATATAGTCAGGGCAAAGTTCATAGCTAGTAGAACAAATGGGTTACGCCCAAGGTGGTGGCTCACAAAAACTTGCCCTTTGGGGCAGAATATGAAAGAATGGTGGCTGCTCCATATATGTGGTGGTGGTAAGAAAAGGAAAGATAAGATAGATAGATATGAGGGTGAACAAGATTCGAAGATTAATAGCAACCGTTCACCGGCAACGGCGCCAGAAACGCTTGTTGATGTTTCTTACATCACAGATAAAAATCCGCAAGCGCACGAAAAATGTCGTGTAGCACTTCCCCTTAAGAGAGTATTCCAAGGGTATCGAATCCAAGGAACGTGTGTGTAATCTTACGAACTAATTCTCCCAAGGATACAAACTTGTTTTGTATGCAAGGAAGAGAGGGGAATTCAAAGTGTTGATTCTAATTCAAAAGAATTTGTGGTAGCTGCTTGCTTCGGGCATGGGTTTATCCCTAGCAACACTAGGACCACTCCCGCCAAGAGCCTATGGCATAGCTGAACATGGAGGATTACAAAAGGACAAATAGGGTTGTCACCACCTACTGCATACCTCTTCAATCTGTAGGCCTACAAGATATTCACTTGTGATTTCTAACCTAAGCACCATGCTTACATTCTAAAACACAACTCTAGTTGTTTTGAATACAAAGCTACAACTAGAGCCTCTAATAAATTAAAATAATGAACCCACAAGTAACTAATTGTGCAAACTACTATGAGTTGAGAATCAAACATGAATTGAATTCACAAAAGGCTTACTTGATTTGAGTACACCTTTGTAGGGATACAAGTGTAAAAGAGGGACTTGACAAGTCCAAACCTCCTTCTCCTAAACTCTAACCACACTCTCCTTCTACTTGGAAGCCTCTAGGACTACTCTAAACCTTTGGAGTGGTATTCTATTCTCAACTTTTGGTGTGTGTGTGAAGTGAGGTGTGGAGTTCTATTTATAGGGGGGAGAAGGGTCGGTTCCCGCCACAAAATGCGAGCGAATCAGTCTTCGTCGTGATTAGGGCATCATAGGGAGTCGACACGTGGAAGCTGACTCAGTTTGGCGCTAGGAAGGGTTCGACCGAACCCCCTAGTTGGCCAAACAGAAAAGTTGACCATTTCTTGTGTGCTTCCTTGGGTGACTTCCAGGTGGGTCCCATTGACTGATATGGGTACTACACCATTGGATGGCCTCAGATACTTCTGTTTGTGGGCCATTTAATCCATGTGATGACACGTGGCACTGCCTAATTCGTCAAAATCCAATTTTATGGATTAATCCCTACATGTCTTGGTATTTTGCGTCTAAATTCACCTACATACAAATAAACACCAACACTTGTGGAATTGGTTAGTTTTTAACCCTACCACTATGTTGTGTTTCTCTTTTGTGCTCATTATGAGGTGAATTGACGGTCTAAATATGGCACTTAAGGACTGTCAACAGTTGCTTAATGTTAAACATGCATGAGGATGTATGCATTGCATTATGCATGAAAATGAGGGTGTTACAAACCTACCCCCCTTAAAATGAATCTCGTTCTCGAGATTCAACGTAGAAGGAAAAAGATAGGGAAACTCCTTCTTGAGATCGTCTTCTCGCTCCCAAGTTGCTTCCGATTCTGCCTGATGCTTCCATTGTACTTTGGACCATCGAATCACCTTGTTTCTTGTGACTCTATCCTTGGTGTCCAAAATTTTGACGGGTTGCTCAGCATAGGTCAAATCTTCCTCAGGCTCCAATTCTTCCATCGGTACTTGCTCTTCGGGTACCCTCAAGCACTTTCTGAGCTCAGAAACATGAAACACATCATGAACATCAGAAAGATGTGCTGACATTTCCAACTTATAGGCTACTTCTCCCCGTTTGTCCAAAATCTTGAATGGTCCAATATAGCGAGGTGCCAACTTGCCTTTGATGTTAAACCGCTTGTGACCTCGCATATGTGATACTTTGAGGTATACAAAGTCTCCCACCTCAAAAGATAGGCTTATTCGTCTATTATGCGCATAACCCTTCTGTCTTGACTGAGCAGCTCTCAAATTCTCGTAGATTGTCTGAACTTGCTTTTCGACATCCTGGATCACGTCAGGTCCAAATACTTGAGTTTCCCCTGTCTCATTCCAAAATAAGGGTGTTGTACACCTTCTCCTATACAATGCTTCGTGTGGTGACATCTTCAAACTTGCTTGGTAACTGTTGTTGTAGGAATATTCAGCATATGGCAAGCTCTTCTCCCAACTTCCTCCATATTTTAACGCACAAGCCCTCAGCATGTGTTCCAAAATCTGATTTGTTCTTTTAGTCTATCCATCCATTTGAGGGTGATAGGAAGAACTAAAATTCAACAGAGTTCCCATAGACTCATGCAGCTTCTGCCAAAACCTTGAGGTAAATTGAGATCCTCTATTGGACACTATCTTCATGGGCACTCCGTGTAAGCACACTATCTTACTCATATACAATTATGCCAACTTTGCTCCACTATAGGTAGTCTTGACAGGAATGAAATGCGCTGATTTCATCAATCGATCCACAATAACCCATATTGAATCATAACCTGGTAAAGTGTGAGGCAAATAGCCTATGAAATCCATACCAACCTCTTCTCACTTCCATTCCGGAATCTTTGACGGCTGCAATAATCCAGCTGGCCTTTGATGCTCAACCTTGACTCATTGGCATACATCGCATAATGCAACATATTTAGCTATGTCCCTCTTCATACCATCCCACCAATATCATGTCTTCAGATGCTTGTACATCTTTGTACAGCCGGGACGGATGGAGTAAAGTGAGTCATGTGCCTCCCTCAATATCAACTGTCGGAGACTTGTCATTATGCACAACAATCCGTTTTCCAAGCCATGGAGTACCTTGGTCATCCTCATCAAATCTGAATTCTCTCCCTTCTTGGGTTCTTTCTTTGATTTCCTGGATCTCCATATCTTTTGTCTGACCCTCTCTTATTTCTTGCTCCAGGGTTGGATTCACTTCCATTTCCCCCATCTCATTAACAAATCCAAGATTTAACCATTTAAACTCCATGCATAGCTCGGGCGGCAACTCCCTAGCGGTGAGTTGGTAGCTTGCTCCTTTTCGGCTTAAAGCATCAACCACTACATTGGCTTTTCCTAGATGATAATTGATTCCCACATCATAATCCTTAATGAGTTCCAACCATCATCGTTGTCTCAAATTCAGATCCATTTGCGCGAATATGTACTCTAGACTCTTGTGATCCGTGTAAATCTCACATCGATGGCCAAAAACATAATGTCTCCGAATCTTCAACACATGCACTACAACTCCAAGTTCAAGATCATGCGTAGGATAATTATGCTCATGTTTCTTCAATTGTTTGGATGCATACGCCACTACTCGGCCCCCTTGCATCAATACAAAAACAAATCCTTGTATTGAAGCATCGCAATAGATATCAAAGCTCTTGCTCACATCTTGCAATACCAACACATGTGCTTTTGTCAACCTCTTCTTTAGCTCCTCAAAACTGTCCTGACAAGCTGAAAGGATTCTCCTTCATTAATAGTTCAGTCATGGGCTTCGCTATCTTAGAAAAGTCCTTGGGGAACAGATGGTAGTATCCTACCATGCCAAGAAAACTCCTTATTTCCTTCACGTTCTGTGGCGGTTCCCACTTTAGCACATCTCTAACTTTCCTGGTTCAACTGATACTCCTCCTCCAGAAACAACATGGCCTAGGAATGATAGCTCCCTCAACCAGAATTGACACTTGTTGCACTTGGCATACAACTGATGCTCTCGCAATTTCTGCAATGTCAGCCTTAGATGCTCTTCGTGCTCCTCTTAACTTTTCGAGTAGATCATGATGTCATCAATGAACACTACCACAAACTTATCCAAATACTCCATGAAAACCTTGTTCATGAGATACATGAAGTATGTAGGTGCATTCGTCAATCCAAATGACATGACCGTATACTCATAGGATCCATACTGTGTCCTGAAAGCTGTTTTGGGTATGTCTGACGGTCTAATATTCATTTGAAAATATCTCGACCGAAGATCAATCTTAGAGAATATTCTGGCTCCCTTCATCTGGTCGAACAGATCCTCTATGCGGGGTAGTGTATACTTATTCTTGATCGTCACCTCGTTAAGAGATCGGTAATCCACACACATTCTTTGAGATTTATCTTTCTTATCTACAAAAAGCACCGCGGCTCCCCAAGGTGAAGAGCTTGGGCGAATGAAACCCTTTGCTAGCTGCTCTTGGATTTGCTTCATGAGCTTTGCTAATTACTTAGAGGCATCCTATATGGCCTCTTTGCTATAGGTGCAGTTCCAGGTATTAAGTCAATGATGAACTTGATGTCACGATCAGGCGGCATACCTGGCAATTCCTCAGGAAATACATCTGGGTACTCACAAATAATCAGAATTTCCTCGAGAGTTACTCCCTCTGTATGATTTACCATTGCCTTATCTGCTGTTGGCTAAACTGCTTGGAATTCTATACTGACTCCTTCCTCGCTTGTCAATTGCATTAGCCGAGTGGCAAACAGAATCACTCTGTTATGCTTCCTTAACCAATCTATTCCAAGTATGATGTCCAAGCCTTGAGAATTCAGGACTATGAGGTTGGCGAGGAAATCTACACCCCTTATGGAAATACTTACTTTCGGACACACTATGTTCATCCTCATCTCTCCTCCAGTAGATTTAACAAACAAGGTGAACTTCAGGTATGATATGGGCATGCTATGCTTGCAACATACTTTGATGAGATGAATGAATGGGATGCTCCAGAATCAAATAATATAGTAGCGGGGTTGGAGTTTGCGAGTAACATACCAATCACAACATCTTCAGCTTGCCGAGCCTCTTCTGCAAATACATGGTTCACCTTGCCACGAGCGAAATTTTGTGGTCCTTGGTTGCCTTGAGTTACTCCTCCATTGGTCCTTGGATTCTGCCTTGGAACATTGTTCATCTGACCCTGTCCTGACTTTGGGCATTGATTACAAAATGTCCCGCTTGACCACAAGCATAGCAAGTCTTTCCACCTATGGCACCAGCAAAGTTAGGGCGAGGCTGGCTTTGAGCATAGGCAGGCATATTTGGGCGTGGGGCAGGCTGCATTGGTAAGCGAGGTGCTTGCATGGGCAGACGTTGCTGCATTGGCTGTTGCGGTCATGGCGGATGAGCAGGGCGGTATGTAGCAGTAGACGGGTTGTAATATGGGGCAATAGTTGGTCCATAGAGAGAATGGAAATTGATTTCTTGTGACTGTCCCTGATATGGCATCATCCTCTTGTGATCTAGCTCCACCTCCCGAATCTTGTTCTCAACCACAATGGCCTTGTCAACCAGCTTCTGAAAATTTGCATAGTCAGCATTGAGAGTCAGCATTGAGTAATGGAACTTGAATTTCATTGTTGAGACCTCTCATGAACAAAAACCTCTCATGAACAGATATTGCTTCCTGCTATTAGTGCTGATGTCCTCTAGAGCATATCAAGACAGTTGAGTGAATTTATTGAGATACTCACTCACACTCATCCTTCCTTGCCTGAGGTTTTCAAATTCTTGTCTTCTCAGTATCATAACTCCCTCTGGCACATAGTGAGAGCGAAACTTCTCCTTGAATTCAGCCCCGATGATTCTCTCTTGATTTTCATGAGCATTGCAAAGACATTCCCACCAATCGGCAGCAGCTCCAACCAACTAGTGTGAGGCAAAAAGAACATTTTCTCTGTCACTACACTGAGTTTATTCTCTACACACTTCGGCTAGTCATCAGCTTCCATAGGGTTTGTGGCTTGAGTAAAGGTAGGCAACCAGGTCCTCATGAACTCTCCCAAACGGTTGTGGGGTTGTGGTGGTGGTGGCATGTGGGGCTGATTGTTGTTGCCAGCTTGCAGCTATCCTATTGTCTGTATCATGGTCTGCATGAGCTGGTTCTGCATAGCCAATAGCTGCTCAAGGTTGATAGCTCCCTGTGCAGGTCCCTGGTTGTTCTGGGGTACTTCATTGTTTTCCTCCTCACCATTGGCATTTGTTTGGTTGCGATTCCTCGGCATCTGTTGGTGAAAGAATAGTAGAGATGGAAGAATTTAGAATTTAGAAGGAAACGCCCCAACTATATGCATCAAGGTATATGTAACTAAACAACTCCTTTATTAATACTAATATCCCTATTAGAGGATGTGGACAAGGATCTCACAACTCTCTACTAGTGCGGATGTGGACAAAACGCTAGACGTCCCACAACTCGCACCAAGCACAGAAGCACAAGCACACTCCATGAAAATTCAGCACACCACACTAAATATGACTAAGACGGTCCAAATGCTTTTCTAACTTCTAAACAGGAGACCTAGACTTAATTATGTGAGCTGTGGCTGTCCTGGCCGTGAGACGGCGAAGACGATGGTGACAGCAAGGCATACATGGGCGCACGCTATGGTGAGTTGGCCGTCCATGTAGGTGCTGGAGAGGTAGCTACACCATTGATCTCCATGGTGGCACAAACATCCTCTTGCTTCTCCATGATGAACAACTTCTTACGGAGGTAGCGAATCTCTTCCATAGCATCAGCATAGCGGTTTCCCAAGTTCACCAACACTACCTGAGATTTGTCAATGGCACGAGAACTGGTTTGAGCTCCATCTTGCGGCCTTAAGACTTCCCTTGTTCCCTTCTTGCGTTGCGGGTGCAGCGCAAAACTAGTATCTCCAACCTTCTCCCGATAGATGTGGCACAATCTGGTGAGTGCATCCCAAGCCACAACATCAATTGCTTGCTCCCTGGTGCTTCTCTATGTGGATGCAAAGTGTTGGGTGACCACCTCATCTCGAACGAGAATAGTAACTTGAGCCCTCCATTCTTCACGTACATGGCAAGGAATCCTCTTTACATAGTATTCTGGGTGCATCTTCCATAAATCAAGGAACTCTTTCAATTGCTTAGCTGCAAAACCTCCATCAGTGCCGTCGTAACGGAATTCTTGGGCATCACAGTAAACTAGGCATTTGTCCTCGTTCCTGGCTTCACTAGTATGTGATGCATTACTTTGGGCCTCCGGTACTTCTTCTTGTGGAACGGGCTCCTGTTCTCCTTGCGGTTCATCTTCACCTTGGGCCTCATCTTCACTCTCCTCATGTGCTTAACCTTCCTCTTCTTCACTTTCATAGATTTCCACCATCTCCGGCTCTTCCTCTTCCTCTTCCTCATCATCATCATAGGACTTCACCATTTCAGGGTCTTCCTCCGTCGTGTTGTATTGTTCATGCTCATCTTCCTTTGCGGGAGAATTCACTTCCTCCTCCTCTTTGGTTGGTTCCATTTGCGGCTCCTTGTGAGGCCTAAGCTTGCTTCCAAGGGGTGGCAAACGAGCTCTCTTGTGGGCTACCATTTTGGTGTGAGCCATCTACAAGAAAACATGATAAAAATAGAGGAAGGGCATGTTTGGCACAGCTTCTGCTGCAACTTCTTCATAAAAATAAACTGAGGGTGTGCCAAACAGGAAACTTCTCTAACAGCTTATTAGTTCAGCTGCTTCTCAGAATGAACTAAAAGCAGGACATAAGCAGAAGCTGCTTTCCACCAGCTTTTCAAACAAGCTGTTTTTGTAACAAGTTTCAGCTGTGCCAAACAGAGCCGAAAACACAAATATCAGTGCTGAAATGGCAGCAGCCATAAATCAAGATGAGAAGGTGTGCATTTGCTCAAAAAGATGAAAAATATCAAAAATTGCAGCAGCAGCAGCAAAAAGAACAAAATTTTCCACATTATATAGCTAGTGGGAGGCAAAATAGTGCAAAACAGGCTAATTCTGAATAAGAAAGAAGTCCTTAGTGATTTGTGGTGTCCATTCTATCTAGGCTCACGTCTTATGGTCAAACACGGCTTTGATATCAATTTGTGACACCCGATTCCGAAAATGAGCCAGCATAATGAATATGTGTGCCCAAGATGTTTAACACACATACACAAGTGATCCATAAATGATAAACAAATTATAACCATGTCTCGAATAATAATATTAAAAATCTTATTACAAACAAAATAGTCTTGAATACAAGCTCTAAACAACTGCAGTGGAAAAACACTAAACACTAATGACTCCAGACTCCACAGGCAAGCTTGACGGTAACACGTGGACTTGGTACTCCTCAAAGAACTCCTGGTACTCCACATTGACGCCTGCGTCTAAATTTGTTGGGGGGAATAGCAAGGGTGAGCACATGTCGTACTCAGCAAGTGTGGGAAAGTATGAGATATAGCTTAAACAAGGAATGATAATAAAATGGGCTAATTGCATAAAAGTACATTCAAAATAGTTGAAAATGCAACTATATGATCATTAAGTGAGGTCCTTCCCAAAATAACCCAAATAACATTAATTTCAACTCAAATAACTAAAACCAGCATAAATAATCCATAATCAACTCATAACTGCTCATATGTCTCGTGTTCACCAATTCCATATACCAAAGACAATTAATTAACCAATAGCAACTCCCAATTCAATCTCAGCCATTAAACCATGTTCAAGGTCCATAACTCTAATCATGTGAGGGTCCAGGTTGCTCATGTTCGGGAGCACGGCTATCATGATAGTTTTAAACACACCCTGTAGGGATTGTACCACTTTACCCACAAGTTCGTGATTTCATCACCTTTCGATGACTATAGAATTTCAGTTATGCCATCTCACACTTCCTTAGGTGTGTGGCCAAGAGATCACAAAATAGCCTTTACAAATAGATTACTAGCATATTTTGACACCACTGAGGTTTCACTGGTGGTGATGTCTCCAACTGAGAACTTCCAACCAAGGGCCCCATCTTGAGCCATTCGGATCCAAGGGTAGTCCCACCAATCTCTACAAACCCATCCGACTACCCCTTCCCCGAGCACTCTTAATGGTCCTAATAGTACTGGCAAAACACTAATTAGTCAGCTAAGTTGTACCCATACCTGGCCCTGTGGTGGCACTGTAAATTCTGGATGGTCGCTCCATGAATCGGTCCTTAGATCTAAAGCAAGCAAAACCAACAAAATAGTCCAACCCATTCCACATAAACGGCTTGCTTAGATCCCTAAGAACCAAGTTGCTAAAGGGTCATTATTATCAATTCTCATCATTCATGTGCTCAATAGTTCACAGTTAAGTAATATGATTGTTTCCCAAACCCAATTGAGTTAAGCGAAGCAAAAATTGGAAAATACCCTTCCCGACTCTCTATATTGTGTTCAATCGACAAGGGTGGTCATACAAAACGAGTAAACTCCTATAATTGGGTATTCTGATCAATTGACACAAGCATGCAATTTTGCAAACAACATTTAAAGACCTGGATCAAAATGATCAAGGACACTTGCCTTGCTCTTGAGCTTGGTTTGGATCAAAGGCTTCAAAGTTCTGGTTCTGCAGATCCTCGAACACACTCTCTACAGCGAGACCTTCTATTCCGCAAGACAAACATGCAATACAACAATTACAATCAATAAATGTTCATATATTACTCAATATGCCAAGATATGCATGATTAATGCAATTGTGAAATAAAACTAGTTAATGAGTTACTATTAATGTTTACTAACTGGTGCAATGGTTTCTAACAAGTTTGAGCAAGTTTGGAATTTATTTAAATCAATTCGGAACTAATTCAGCACTTAACAGATTCAAACACCAGACTAGTCCGCCCAAATCAGAACTGTGAATTAGGGTTTTCTGATCAGTGGGGTTTTAGGGTTGAGTTCTCGTGGAAACTTGAATATAAAGGGTGTACCACGTGTCTAGAGATCCAAGGGTCGAAGATTGGGTGCAACACTTGAATCTTGACGTTTAGGCCTTGATGAAGATGAGTTGATGAAGGTTTTGATAATGACGAACATCAATTGTCAAAAAGTTGATGAAGATTGATCTTGATTGAGCCTTCTCCCTCTTCTCAACCTTATCCTTGCTCCTGGGCTCCTTCTTAACGTCGGCACAAGGCAAGGGCGGCAGTGAGGTTTTTTTTTTCAAAGGTTGGAGAGGTAAGGGTATTGGGTTGTTTATATAGGGGCGGAGAGGTAGGGTCTTAGGGTGAATTCCAAGTGGATTTCGGTGGGGGACGTGTAGGGGCTGAGGTGGGGTCCACTTGGGCTCCTCTGAGGTTGGGCACAAAGCTCTTGGGCCCAATTAAGGCAATTACCCAATAACCAATCCTGGAGAAATATTAGAATCTGAGTGAAATTCAGTAGGCCGGACTAGTCCACATGGGGGACCGGACAAGTCCATTATGGAACAAAGACCATTTCAATCAAGTCCGGTTTAAATGACCGGACAAGTTTGGGGTGACTAGAAACAGACTGAAATTTAGAAATAATTGGACTAGTCTGCTCGATATCGAACAAGTCCGGAAAAACATCAGAACCAATAACGGACTATTCCGTGCATTGTGTCCGACAAGTCCGGGCTTTGAAGAAACTGAATTTTCTAAAAGAGAGTAGGGACACCGGACTATTCTGGAGATCAGGCCGAACAAGTCTGTACCCTGACGGACTTAAATCCTTGATTAAGCCTAAATTCATTTTAATCTTGTTTCATTTTAGGTTGCTTAATGTTAAACATGCATGAGGATATATGCATTGCATTATGCATGAAAATGAGGGTGTTACACATGTTGTCGCCTGATTGGTCGGGATGGTACTTTTTAGGATTGCTCTCCCTCTTTCACCTCAATTCCTGTATAAAAAGTATGCATGCACTATTTTTCCAATGACAAGTGGAAATAGGTTAAGTAGAAAGGTGATGTGTGCAAGAAATGACATCGTTCACATAGTTGAGTTATATTGATGGGTGAAATTGAGATATAACAGTCGTCAACAAACTCCCCCAAGCTTATACTTTGCTTGTCCCGAGCAAAGTCAAGACTTTAGGTTGATGATCAGGAGTTGCTACAACATTCTACCTTTCAAAACTACCAAGTGCACGACAAAATACTCTACCTAGTATTGCAAAAATTGGCTATGGTACTTTACCCTTCTTAAGTCATTATGGGGATTTTGCCTACTCCTATTCATTGCTAGTTGAAAGATAGAACAACAAATGAAGCAAGCATAACCTAGATATCAAGTTCCACTTAAATTCTAGAGAGTTTCAATTTAGATTTTATGTACCTCAATTGATTCTCTAAATCACTCCTTTGTGCGTAGTGGAAATATGTGATCACCAAGGCATTTGCCTATACTAATCCTACCACTAAATATGGCTTATATGTGGAGCTTGGAAAGTAATGTAACTAGGCATATTTGCAAAACAATTTTGCTGAGTTAAAAAAGTAAGTCTTAGGAGAAATTAATTCAAAATTTTGAATCATGACTTGTGCATGTGTGATGTAAGTGGAAGTGGCTGTGGGAATGTTGAGATAACTCCTTTTGATGTGGACTCTCTTTATTGGAAGGATGAAACATGGTTACTTTCTCCTTTTTTTCTCTCATGCTTACTGAGTAAGCATGCATTTTTTTCTCCTTTTTCTCATGCTTATGATGTAAGCATGGATTTTATTTTCTTATAGCCATGTCTTCTACTCCTTTTATGCAATATACTTGAAGAGAGTACCAAACATGAAAGGTATGGAGTTTCTCTTTTTATTGTGGAATGATTATATGATGTAATTTCACTATCTTCTAGTGTCGAAGTATAGCGTGTGCAAGTGAAGTCTTGAACTCAAAAAGAAATGAATAAATTCTCACATAGGACTATACTAGTTTGACTAGGCTCAATGTGAAAGTAAATAGCATATGCATAATGTTTCTCAATGTAAAATATCATATGGTTTTGGTAGGTATTTCCAATCAAATGAGGAAAACTTAAATGTTTTTAGAATTTTCTCCGGAAATCTAAGTTTCAGTTTCAAACTAGGAATAACGGCCTATTACTATTTCAAATCTCACAACAACTTAGAATTAGATTAAGCTTTTGCTACCCACATTTTCTAAATTAAGGAAAAGTTAATTTAAGCTAATGAAAGCAATATTTGGAGAGTAGCAAGTTGTAAACTAGGGACTTAGGAAGAATAAAACAGAGCAACTATTCATCATTTCATCTATGTGAATTCTAAATCATTCTTATCGCACATCTTTATTTGATGGAAAGCAAATCTACATTACTATTTTTATATTTTTAATTTTTTTAAATGCAAGGTGGATGAATGGAAGGAAATTAAAATGCAATAGGTGTGATACAAGTTACCTCAAGTGGGGGTCCTCCCCCAAGCTTATTCTTGATCAAGGTCCCCGATAGGGGTTGAATCCCTAACGACGGAGGTAGGCCATGAGGTTGGCCTATCCTTGTTGCAGCATGACTTTGACAATGGAGGCTCGAGTGTCGATGTTGTGTTTCCTCCCTCGGGTACCATGAGTGTGGTTGAAGAAAGTGTTGTTGATGTCGCTTATCCGCACCTCAAGGTCTCCAATGCGTTGAGTGTACTTTTTTATTATATGGCTAAGGTAATGATAACATTTAGCTACAAAGGAATGATGTGCACTCAACATGCATTGAGTGTGTTATGTCATTCTTTGGCTAAGTTGTATCATACCTTCTTGTCATAAAGGAATAACATGTACCTCTCATGCATTGGGTGTGATCCGGCATTCCTTGGCTAAGGTAATGATAACCTTTTAGCCACAAAGGAGTGACATGTACCCAACATGTTTGGGTATGATCTGGTATCCCTTGGCTAAGGTACAACATACCTATAACCACAAAGGGATAGCGTGCACTCAACATGGTTTGAGTGTGATCAGTTGTTCCTTGGCTAAGGTATAACATACCTTCTAGCCACATAGGAACAACTTGCACCCAATATACATTGGGTGTGGTCTTGTCATTCCTTGGTTAAGGCACATCTTACATTTTAGTCACAAAGGAATAACTTACACCCAATGATGGTGGCAATTCCCTTGAACTTGAATGAGTTCTTAGAATAGTTGGGAGCATAATGCTCTCACATAGTCGTAACATCCCATTGGTTGCTCATGGTGGGTTACCATTTCAAATCTATGGCCTCGTATAGTTATGATTGACCTTCCGACTTAAATTCCGATAGGTAGCAACCATCCTCATTTACTCTTTGGCCAAGAGATGTTGAAATGAGATCCTCTTGGGATTCCAACAATCGGCTCCTTGAATGCCAGCATAGTAATATTAGTCTTGCAAACTTCTTCTCTTTGATAGAGAGGGATGGTTAGCTCCCGATACTTGTACACATGAATTTTGGGGTTAGTTAACCGAATTTTCATTTGTACATACGGGGATGAAAAAAATTAAAGATGTATTGGGTCCAACTTCAAGTGTATCCATGAGCAATGTATCATTCATTGATAATAGTGGGGCTTGATAGATAAATCAATTTGAACATTTTCTAAAGCTCCTACTCATATCAACGCAACTGATATAAATACACTAAATGGGTCCCTTCATCTTTTTCAGTTTTTAACCATCATAGCTTTTTACATAAGAGTTAATGTTATCATTTAGACCATGGCAAATAAGGTTCTCAATTTTATCCCCCTGAACTTTTCTAGTAATTTGAAATTTAGTGATACCACATAAACATGCAATTCAAATTAAGATCAGGGATATCACTTATTCTCCTAGGAGTTTGAAATTTAGTGACACTATATATGCACGAAGCAAAATCAAAATCATGGTTATCACTATGCCTAAGTTGCTACATGCCAATTCACCCATTAAGTTATGCCCAGAAGTTTTGTTTTCTAAACCTAGGCAAAAATGACTAAGTCTATAAAACAATGCTTAAGGATTCTTGGTACTTTTTTTAGATTTTTCCAAGTAAGGTGGTATTTCCTTTTGGAGATCCAAAAGACAATACCGACACTCTTGTGAGGATGCATGAGAATTGAATGATGAGAAAGTGGCAACCTTCCTCATAAATGCAAGGAAGGATATTCAATTCTAAAGCAAACCAAACAATGAAAAATGCTAAACTCATACCTCATTTGAATGGCAGTTGGTGATAAAGGCCTTTGTGTGAGAAACTCACAACCTTGTATTTTGGCGTAGACTTGATGTTTGACGTCAAATGCCAAGTTGAGGTTGGATGGTGATGGATTTTGTTGAGGCTTCTTCTTGCTCCTCCATTGGGTCATCATCTTGGACATTTCTCTACCTCAAACTCAATATGAGTTTGAAGGAGAGATGTGTTCTCAAATCCTCCCAATGGTAGCATGAGCTTGATGTGGCCTCCTATTTCTTGCCAAACCATCTCTTTATAATTTTTGTCCTGCTGAAATTCAATCAAGAATAAACAAAACAACTTGAAAATGGTTATGTTAGCCAAAAGAATATTGAACTCTATTGTCAAATTGTCTGGCCAACTTGAAACAACTTGTTAATGCAATGCGGCATAAAGCAAATCTTTTTGAGTTAAATTAGACAAATTAAATTTAACTTGTCATGCCCAAAGTTCATATCCAATTAAATTTCTTCTTTAATTAAAATTTTTAGTTTTATTATGGTTGGAAATTTTAACTTCCAACATGCAAGTGTGAAAATTCAAACATCCTGAATGCTAATGATGAAAAATTCAAATATTCAATTGGGAAATAAATATGAGATAACTACCAATTAACCTATTGGCAAAGACTCACCAATTTTTTTAAGTCTGGTGAGTGGGACTTACCTCTGTCCTATTTAGTGCGATGATTTGCTACCCAATCCCAGAGTTGAAGATGTGGACAACTTCTCTTCCTTGACATGCCAAATCTCCTTTGGCATGGCAGTTGGACATGTGGGCCACATGATGGCCCTACTTCTCCTTCGTTCTGATGAAGACTTGTTGATGTAGCGACGACTTCTCCCTCTTGAAGATATTATTTCATGAGCATGGTGAGGTTTGTCCTTCTTTATGGGTGCCACTTCGATGATCTTGATGCTCCCTTGAGTTAGCCCATACTTTGATCATGGATCAAAGACTTCCTTCGGCATGATGATATGTGGACTCTACAATCAAACAAGAAATGCTTCATCCACAATGTGACTTGCCCTAGTTTGCACGAGCTTGGTCGAAGTGTAGGAATCCCAACAAGTGATTGTGGGATATCTTGGATCTTGAATGCTCTTTCAATTTCTTGTCCTTTGCCAAGAGCTTCATTTGAATGTTGTCTTGATTTCTGCTTGGCCATGGACAAAATACTTCAAAGTAGGCTAGTTGAACTTATATTCCTTGAGATCCCCATAGCCTCCTTGATTACGAGGGTGATGTTGATTCCACCCTTGACCTCCTTGTGAATGGTGGCCAATGGAGTTGTTGTCTGAAAGGAAGGATCCCCATGGGTCTTAGAGAAATAATTCCCCAAGTGTCCCATGTTGACATGGATTTTCACAAATCGTGTGAATATCCATGGCTTTGATCATCTAAACACTTCTCCAGTGGTTTGATCTTCATGATACTTCAATGGGAGGTGTAGTTCCATAACTAGCATGTCCACCTTGTTAAGTGGTGTGCATGCCAAACTAAGGGAACTAGAGCATTCTTCAATCCACTCCTTGAGTGGAGACCATCTTCTCATCCATGCTTAATGAGAATAGAGCTCCTTCATATTTAGCATGAATGTAGTCATGGATGGTGGATCCAACCCATAACATGAGTGTTGGATGAAAAGCCAACTATCCACCCCATGATGGAGGCAAACCAAGAAGAACTCTTGGAGTCTCCCAAGCTTGAGAATGGATGTCTTTGGCTCTTGTTGGAAGCTTAAATTCTTCCGCAAAGGGTAATGGTGTTGCCTAGCGGACATTAGTTGAGGTACGCCTTGAATCATCTTGCTCCACTTGGGATCCATTAATCTCATCAAACACCACGTCACGTACTACTTCAACAATTTTGTAGGACATTTTGAAGACACCGTATGCATAGGTGTTTGAGTCATAACCAAGCAAGAACCCTTCATTGGACTTTGAAGAAAACTTCGAAGTCATAGGTTTCTTGTTGAGAATATAGCACTTGCTCCCAAAAACACGAAAATATGAAATATTAGGCTTGTTACCAGTTAGGGGTTCATAGGACGTCTTCTTCAATATACAATGGAGATTCAACCGGTTTTTGGCATGGCAAGCGGTGTTAACCGCTTCCGCCCAAAATTGGTCCGACATCTTGTACTCATCAAGCATGGTTCTAGACATATCGATGAGAGTCCTATTCTTCCCCTCGAGCACTGTTGGTATTTCTTAACACCACAGATCATCTCCGGTATGAGATGAGATCCACAAGCGCACAGAAGATACCGTTGTAGCATTTCACCTAATACTATTCACAAGGGTATCATATTTATCCCAAAGGAAGGCTGTGAAGTAAAATAAACACTATTCTTATGATAAATGTATAGGGTACTAAGTGTTTATCAGAACAGGGGTAAGATGATAATATGGGTAGTGTGACACACACCTAAGGTATCTACTCTAAGGGTAAGGTTGTCCTAGCGAGGGTTATATTACGAGACGGAGTTACTCCTGTTGTGCCCTAATTACTCATATACATAGCCTAATAAAGTACACATGAATATGTTAATGGTGAATATTAGGGCCTAGTGGTCCAACATGTCGGGCACGGGTCTTACCATTGTTTGCCAGATGACTCCCGCCAAGAGCCTACGTCATAGCCGAACGTGGAGGATTACAACAGACGAATAGGATTGTCACCACCTACCGCCTACCTCTACAACTTGTGGACTACGATGCATCCAACGCTACTTAACTATCCAAGCACCACGCTTGCATGCTAAGTAAATAGCTTAAGAGTTGCAACATAATATTCATCCTAAGGCAATGACTAACCTAAACATTATTGAACCAATGTTAGATGGAAGCACTAACATATTCATATTAACATATTTATATTATTACCTAATTAGACTATAGTGGTGGTGTATGATGTTTACGATAAGATGATAATGGCATTATGTCTATATCATAACAACATCTACACTTAGCACATACATGGCCTCCACAACCAAACTAGGAATGTTTTATCCAAGTATATGAATAAATAAAGACTAATAATATTAATATAAAGCATAAAGTCACAAATACAAGAAAAGATACATGAGCCAGACCTTTCCCAATTTGGACTTGGGACTAGAGGTTCCTCTCTACAGCCTAACCTCCACTAAGGACTAAGAAAAGTATTGTATACCATAAAATGATGCTCAAGTGGTGTGTGTTGAAGTGAGGGGTAGGGGATCCTATTTATAGCAGGAGAAGGGTCGGTTCCCGCAACCAAAAGCGTGTGAATCAGTCTTCATCGTTATTAGGGCACCACAGGGAGTCGACACGTAGAAGTTTTCCGTGTTTGGCGCCAGGAAGAGGTCGGCCAGACCACCTGTTCGGTCGACCCGGTCTTTGCGCCATTGCACGAGTACTTCCTTAGGGTGACTTCCAGGTGGGTCTTATTGATTGATATGGGTGATACACCGTTGGATCTCCTCGGATATGTCTGTTTGTGGGCCATTTGATCCATGTGATGCCATGTGTTGTCGCCTGATTGGTCGGGATAGTACTTTTTAGGATTGCCCCCCCTCTTTCACCCTGATTCCTGTATAAAAATTCTTCATGCACTATTTTTCCAAGGAAAAGTGGAAATAGGTTAAGTAGAAAGGTGATGTGTGCAAGAAATGACATATCTTACACATATTTGAGTTATATTGACGGGTGAAATTGGGATATAACAGCCGTCAACCGCCACCCCATTTTGTTGAGGGGAGTAGGGGCCCGAGAACTCATGCTTGATGCCTTCTTCATCCAAAACCTCTTCAATTTTAGTGTTCTTGAACTTGGTGCCGTTGTCACTCCTTATAGTCTTGATTCTTATGGAGAACTCATTTTGAGCTCTCCTCAAGTATTTCTTGAGGACACCTTGAGTCTCGCTCTTATCATGCAAAAATAACACTCAAGTAAAATGTGAACAATCATCAACAATTATAAGACCATATTTGTTACTGCTAATGCTTATGTAGGCGATTGGACCGAAGAGGTCCATGTGTAGAATCTCCAATGGTCTTGTAGTAGTCATGATGTTCCTGGATGGATGTTGAGCTCCAACTTGCTTTCCGGTTTGGCATGCGTTACATGGCCTATCCTTTTCAAAAACAACATTTTTCAAGCAATGGATGTGCTAGCCCTTAAGAATTTTTTGCAAATTTCTCATCCCAACATGGGCTAGTCTTGTATGCCAAAGCCATCCCATGTTGGTTTTTTCTATTAAGCACGTGTCAAGTTGGGCTTTATTCGTGGAGAAATCCACAAGATAGAGTTTTCCCATGAGCACGCCCTTAAAAGCAATTGAGTCATTGCTCCTTATTGTGACGGTCACATCCTCGTTAGTGAAAAGACAAATATAACCTTTATCGAATAGTTGAGATATGGACAATAGGTTATAATCAAATGAATCAACATGCCAAACATTTGAAAGAGTGTGATTGAGGGATATAGCAATTTTACCGGTGTGAAGGATTTTTCCTTGGCTATTGTCCCCAAAGTATATTCCTTCACTTGGTTCTTCATTTCCTTCGTACTCCACAAACATTTTCCTCTCTCGGGTCATATGATTGGTGCATCCACTATCGGGGACCCAATTTGTGCCACCAAACGAGTATGCCTACAAAATAAAGTTAAGCCTTGATTTTATGTACCAAAGCGGAGTTGGGTCCTTTGGTGTTAGTGAAAAGGCACTTGGACACCCACACACAAGGTTTTGGACTCTTGCGGAGTGGCCCAACATACCTAGCATAAGACTTGCCAAACTTGTTCCTCAATAAAACATATGTAACATCAAAATCATGGAGCAATAGATGAGGTTCATTTTTAGGCATATCATGTGAAGTAGCAATGTTCTTTACTTTGTTATTTTGATATGAACCTTCCTTGATAAAAACAATCAAGTCTTTGCAATTCTTGGGAGTCTTAGCATTTTGCTTCTTCCTGTCCCACGAATAAACAAGACCATCTTTGACAAGAGGATGTCTTGTGTTGGTATATGCAATTCGTGCATATGCCATCTTATCCTTGTCAAAGGTGCCACCTTTCGGTGCTTGCTTGTTTTGTGCCAATTTCAGCTCATCCTTTAGTTTGAGAATTAAGTTAGAGCACTTGCAAGCTTTGGTTGTTTCAGATTTGACATTTGTGGAAGGTGAGCTCTTGGAAGAAGAAGTTGCATTGACCTTGAGAGACTCAACTTGTGTTTAATGGATCTTGTTAACTTTTGTCAACTTAACAAGTTCATACTTTAGCAAAATTGTTGTGTCCTCAAGATTTGAGCATGTATCCTTGCTCAAAGCAAGTTCACACTCAAGTGTCTTGCTTCTTTCTCTTTCAAGCTCTAAGAGCTCCCCAAACTCTTGACATCTCTACTTTTCTTAGATGAGCTTGTGCTCTTGACGATTTATGAGCTCTTCCTTCTCAAATATCTCATCCAACAACAACTTCATCCTTTTCAAAGTGCTCTTACTCATATTTTTAAGTATGTATTCATTTTCACTACTACCATCAAAGTTGTCATGCAGTAAAATTGAAGGCTTTGGTTTAGAGTTAACTTTCTTTCTTCCCTCCTTGACCATGAGGCATGTTGACCTTGAGCTCTCCAAGTTGGGGAAGAGCTTGTTCTCCGTTGATGACTTCTTCATGGCAATTGTTGCCACCTTGTCTTCATCTTTGGAGGAGGAGTCTTCATTTGAGTCCCACTCCTTTCCAAGGTGGGCTTGTCCCGATTGCTTCTTCTTCTTGAAGAATTTCTTCTCTTGGGATTTGCCCTCCTTCTTCTTGTTTTTGTCTTCATGTGGACAATCCACAATGAAGTGGCAATACTCACCACAATTGTAGCAAGCCCTCTTTGATCTTGTGTTGGACTTCTTCTTATTGCTGTTCTTATGATGGTAGCTCCCTTTTCTCCTTATCATCATCCTCTTGAACTTGTTGATGAAGAGCGCCTCTTCCTCGTCGGTGTCAAGGTTCTCTTCATCACTTTCTTCTTGTTCTTGGGATTTGGATGATGTTGCTTTGAATGCAACATCCTTCTTATTCGAGGAGGTTAGCTTCTGAAGATAATTGTAGAACATAGCCTCTCGCTCCATCATCTCGTGGTTGATGATTCTTCCAAGAACTTCTTCCGGGATCATTTTGGTGAACCCAGACTCTCATGGATCACGAAGCAAAGACCAACATTTCGAGGCATGAATGCCCAAATCATCCTCTTCACCACTTCATGATCCGTCCAATGGGTGAATCCATATGAACGGCTCTTGATGAGGACTTTGAGGCAGTTGTACATGTATTGGGGGATCTCACCATCCATGATGGTGAACCTCCCAAGTTCTCCTTCGATCATCTCGATCTTTTCCTCCCTTATGACTCGGTTGCCTTCATGCGCTGTCTTGAGTGTGCCCCAAATGTCCCTGGCCACCTCCAATCCATCGACTCGATTGAATTCTTCTTGAGTCAAGGAGGTTGTGATCACTCCAACAACTTGAGCATTCCAGTGGAGTAGACGGATTGCTCTGGGGTGATGTCCTCCTCATTTCTTGGAAGATGCACACATATCAACACAATTTGCCACAAACTAGGGTTTGAGGAAATTAGGTGCATCTTCATATTATGCTTCCACGTTGTATAATCATTTCCATCAAATTAAGGAGGTTTCCCCATGTGAATAGATAAGTAATGATTGTTAGAAGTTAAGCGCTTATAATTGAAAGGATATCGGGAGTAGTCTTGTGAACCACTCCCATAGACGTCCTTGGTCTCATCGGTCGCCTTGGTCTCCTTCTTGGGATGACCTAGCCTCTCACGAAGTCACGCCTTGAGTTGGCAGACTTCCTCATCATCATTGGGATCATCTTGAAGCACATCGACGTTCTTCGTCCTGTCATCTCGGTCAAAGATCACTCGAACCTCGTTTTCACCCCTTCCGGCCATCTTCTCTCCGAGTGGTTAGACCCTTGATGGAGAGACCGGCTCTGACACCGATTGAAAGTTGCCTAGAGGGGGGGGGGTAGGCAATATGACCTGAAATCACTTAATAAAATGAGGTTAAATAACAGGGGTCGGACTAGTCTGGGTCAAAGCCGGACTAGAGTGGAGAATGTGTAGTAAAACCGTAAAAACTTGATTTTTATAAGTTTTTCTTTGATTTTAGTTCAAAAAAAATTGTTTATACAATCTAGCAACCTAATACAAGTTGGATTGACAAGTATTGAATATTAGATCATAGGATTACGTTGATGAACAATATGAACCCTAGAAGCAATTCTAGTGAAGAGTGAAAAGCAAAGCAACAAAAGAGACAAGTCGTTTATCCTGAGGTTTTATCCCACACAGGAATCTATGTCCCTGTTGAGGAGCCCACAAAGAGCCAGGGTTCTCAACCCTTCCCTCTCCAAGTCATCTCGAGGACAACTTGGCTTTCCACTATCACAAAGGAGTAACTACAATGTTCTTGGGGCTTCTCACAAGTTGAGGCTCCCACAAATATCAAAAAGAACGATCACACAAATCTTATCATCAACAAGTCAAAAAGATGCAACACCAAGTGCAAAGATTAAACCGAGAGCCAAAGCACGGAGTTCTTCCTTCTCCCCTTGTCCCAAACCCTAATCCACTCAAGATTTGGTTCTAGAGGGCAAGTAGGCAGGTGAGAAGGCTTAGGAAGGCTCAAGGATGATTGTGGTGACGCTAGGGTTTAAGTCTTCTAAAATGGAGGTCGGGGGGTCCCTTTTTATAGGGGTCCTGACAGCCAGCCGTTGCTACCAACTAAAGTTCGGACTAGTGTGTCCAGGGGCCCGGACTAGTCAATCCCAACAGGACTACTCGACGTCACACCTCTGCAAAAGTGGTGATGTACCCGCCAACGTTTGGATTTCAAGTAGTCATAGCACCACGGACTAGTTCTAGTTCCAACTGAATGTCTTGGTCTATCTAAAAATGGACTAGACTAGCCAAACCGGGCTAGTCCGTCCTATCAGGGCGGACAAGTCCGGCCACCAGGACTTAGCCTCAGAAGCTCCCATCTCACATACCCACATATTAGTCCGGCTTAAAACGGACTAGTCCAAACTACAACTATACCCTTTAGTCCGGCTGAAAACGGACTACTCTGGTATGCCCGGACTAGTCCGACCTTTGTGGCAGACAAGTTTGGCCTCCCGATACTTAATTCAAAATCTCTCACCGAGTGTATTAGGGACTAGTCTGAAGTACAACAGAAACCTTTAGTCCGTCCCAAAATGGACTAAACCGGCTCACACAGACTAGTCCGGCCAGGAACCCATACAAGTGCGGCCCACTAGGGTTTTCTCTCGTCAAGGCTTCTCGCTTAGATTTTCTCCCAACTAAGACTTTGGGCCCTCTTCTATGATCTCAATGCACTTGATACACACACCCTCACACATACTAGGCTAGTATAAACTCAACACATAGAAAACCCTAATTTCTATGCTTGAGTCTTTGACGCCCGTTTCAATCTTTTCCTTTTTGATTGTATTTCTTCCATTTCAATTCCACACCTGTGCTTAAGATCAACTAAACTTATTAGTCTCTTAATTTGTCATCATCAATCATCTAAAACCCACGGGGATCCCTAGATGCACTTTCACTTGGCGGAGAGGGCTTGACGGCAAATGAAACATTTGGTTGCCTGACGATGTCTATGTGAAATCTCCCGGGTAGTTTTTTACGAGGAGCCCGAGCTGCGTTATATAGGCACCTATTCCACAGGCAGTGTTTAGTAAAGTCCACTTGTGGAGATAAAATAGTACAGGCAGTGTTTAACCTAAAACCCTCATGTGAAGATATGTTAGCACGGGTGGTCGTTCACTTGCAAGCCGCTTGTAAAAATTGACGACTATATAAGGCACCGCTCGGGCGCTGCAAAAACCTTTCCCGGGAGATTTCAGATCTGTGCCGTCATGCTTCTAAAATTTTCATTTGCCCTTGTCATCGTCGCTGTCGTCGTCGCCACCTCCATCCTCGCCCTCTCCCTCTTTGTCTAGCCACGTCGCCGTCCTTGCCCTCGCCGCCAAACGGCATCGTCCTCGTCGTCTTCGCCCTCACCATCCCCGCCCTCATAGTCGATCTGCATCAATGTCGCCATCGCTGTACGCCTCCCTCTTCCCTTCTCTCTAGTTTTTCTAATTCTTAGTTTTAAACGTGGAAATGAATGAGAATGAAATGATATCTTATTTTTATTTTTATAGTTACACATAAAAGATGGACCGCCGAGCGTAGATGTACTATATGCCAAGACATGATCCTATGTACATTCAAAATGTCACGAACTTTATTAAAGCATCCAAGAGACATGCAAAAGATAGATGACATATTATGTCAATGTATGGACTGCAAAAATAAGATTGCTTGGATAGATACTATAGTAATCCAATCTCATTTGGTGAAAAGAGGTTTAAAAAAACTACACAATATGGACAGAGCACGGTGAGTTAGATACACATGAAGTGGATAAAGATGATGAGAGAGGTTTTGGTGGCGATAATGCTCATATCGATTATGGTAGTGACAATGAGGATGATGATGACAATGATGATGATGAGTTTGATTTTGACAAGATGTTGCATCACATCGAACACATGGATTGATTTTAATAGGAGCAAGTAAAGGTTTAAGTAAAATGGAGACATTGCAAAATGCGGTGACAAAGCTTTTGTATGATGAATCAAAGAGTTTTGATAAAGAGTTTACTACATTGCGTGCAGTCCTAGAACTACTAAAGTTGAAAGCCACACACAGATGGTCCGATTGTATTTTCTCTGATCTTTTGAATCTTTTGGCGGAAATTCTTCCAAATCCTAATAAACCCCCCAGAAGCACTCATAAAGCGAAGAAACTTCTTTGCCCGATGTCACTAGGTGTGACACAAATACATGCTTGTATGAACCATTGTATTCTGTATCGCAAAGAGCATGAGCTCGCAACTAGATGCCCCATCTGCGGTGCAAGTAGATACAAGAAACACTACAATCACTAGTATGTTACTAACATGAATAAGACCCAAAAGAATAAGAATATTTTATTGGCCCTGAAGGTAACGATGACGATACTTCTAACAATGCAGACGGGAAGAATAAGAGAAAGATTCCTGTCTTTGTGGTGTGGTATCTTCCGATAATTGATCGCTTGAAGCATTTGTTCTCAAACCTCAGGAAGGCTGAACTTATACATTGGCATTCCGAGCAGCTCAAGAAGAATGAAAAACAAATTCGACACCCAGGTGATGCAACAAAATGGACACATTTTGATATTCAATATCCAGAGTTTGCAAAGAAAATCAGAAATGTAAGGTTTGCATTGGGTACAGACAGAATGAATCCATTTGGTGAAAAAAGGAGCATAGACAACACCTGGCCCGTGGTCTTAACGATGTACAACCTACCGACCTGGTTGTGTCACCAAAGGAAATACATTTTTTATCTATTCTTATCCAAGGTTTGAAACAAGCTGGTGTCGAAATTGATGTGTTCTTGGAACCTCTAATGGAAGATATGGGGAAGCTGTGGAGTGAAGGGGTACGCACATGGGATGAGTACAATCAGGAGTATTTCACGCTTAGAGCAACGATTTCGTTACCATCCATAATTATCCCGGGCTCTTTACATTATAGGGACAAATGAAAGAGAATAAAGGTCGTGTACAGTGGGTGGATGGATGTAACACTCTCATTTTCATCTATTATGCATTGCATTCATTCTTATACATGTCTAACATGATACAACACAAAGAGGAACAAGATTAAAATGAATTAGAACCAAAACAAAAATTAAAAACTTAGTTTAGTACAGACTTGTCTGGACTGGACCCCGGACTAGTTCGATTCAGCTACTGTTGTCCCCCGGACTTTTCCGCTAATTGCTGCAAAATAATCTAGAAATCATTTCTGTTGTCCTCCGTACTTGTCCATTGATTTTGAGGGCTAATCCAGTTTTGCTTTTGTTCCTGTTCAGACTTGTCTATTGCCAGATACGGACTAGTCCGATGATCTCAATTGAAAAGTCCCAAAAATCTGGTCTGGTTTCAGTACTGGACAATCCCGGACTTGTCCAGCCTTGTATCGGACATGTCCGTTTGACTCTCTAATCTTGAACGAACTATTTTGGTATTGCACCAGACTTCTCCGTTGAACTCTCTGATCCCGAGCGGACTTATTCGACCTCCCTACGACTAGTCCGGTCCTGTTTCGACTCAGATTCTATTTTTCCTCCACGACGGGTTATTGGGTAATTGCCTTAATTGTGCCCAAGAACATCGTCCCCCGCCCCTGAGGAGCCCAAAAGGGACTCTAACAAGGCCTCTACTTGATTCCACTGACTTTGACTAGGATTCCACCCTATCCCTACCACCTCTCCTCCTATATAAGCACCCTACCGTCCACCGTTCACCCTTTTGCCCACAATAGCAACCCTTAGCCCCTACCACGTCATGTGCCACCGTTCTTCGAGAAGGAAGGAGTCCTCATCGCCAGGAGAGAAGGAAGAGAAGGAGGATCAAGCGAGATTGTCATCACTGCTCCGATCTTCTTCATCAATTCTTCGACATCGACATCCTTCTTCGCCAATTCTTCGTTTTCTTCGATCTAGACATCAAGTTCTCGAGTTTCATCGAATCCTCAACCCTTGAACCCTAGGATTCACGGTAAATATCTTAGATCCATCTTTCTACATAAATTATGGTTACATATTAACTCAAACTACGCTCTAGTTGAAAATTCACTGAAACCCTAGCCATAACGGTCATGTCCGGCCAAGGTGCAGACTAGTCTGCTCTCCCAATTCTAAGAATTCCTAGAACTTCTTAAATATTCTCCTAAATGACTTAAAACCTGTTCTAACATGTAAGACTTAATTGTAACTAGATAGTAAGCAATAATATCGACCTAATAACATGCATCACCACACAATTGCATCAATCATGCATGCCATGACTTATTGAGTAATATATCAGCATTTTATTGATTGTAACATTTGTTTTTTATGTTTGTCGCACGGAATAGAAGTTAACACTCTAGCGGGTGCTTTCGAGGACCTGCAGCACCAGAATTTTGAGGTTTCAGATCCAAACTAGTCTCAAGAGTAAGGCTAGTGTCCATGATCATTTTGATCCTGTTTTAAAATGTTTTGTTTGCAAAATTGCATGCTTGTGTCAAATTGATAGGAAACCATGATAGGTGTTTACTAGTCTTGTTTGACCATCCTTGTCGCTTGGAATATGTTGTAGAGAGTCGGGAAGGGCATTTTTACCTTTTTGCTTTGCTCTAATTAATTGGGATGGGAAAACAACCAAACGGCTTAACTCTGAATTAATGCACTTATGGATGATGTGAATTCATGAATATGGTTAATTGGTAACATGGGATTGTGAGATCTAATCAAGCATGGTTTGCGCATTGGGTTGGAAGATATGGTGATGTTGCTTTCTTTAGATCTAAGGACTGGTTTGTGGAGCGGCAACCCAGGTTCAATAGTGCCACTACATGGCCAAGTATGGGTCCGACTTAGCTGACTAATTAGGTGTATCACCAGCATGGTTCGGATCATTTGGAGGAGCGGGAAATGGGAGTCAGTTGGGTTTGCAATAGTGGTGGGACTCCTTGGAATCCGAATGGCACAAGAAGGGGCCCTTGATTGGATGTGCTCAGTTGGAGGCATCATCACCGGAGAAACCTTAGCGGGTCTAAATATGCTGGTAGTCCCTTTGTAAAGGATATTTTGTGATCTCTTGGACACACACCGATGGAAGTGTGTAATGTGACTGATGGGTCACGAGCATGATGGAGGTTCCTTAGTCATCGAAAGGTGAGGAAATCACAGACTTGTGGGTAAAGTGGTACAACCTCTGTAGAGTGTTAAAAACTATCATGGTAGTTGTGCTCCCAGTTATGAGCGACCTGGACCCTCACATGATTAGAGTTGGAATTGGGATTTGGGATGGTTTGGTATTGGTTATGGATTGGGTTATGGTAATTGGACATGGTTGATGATGATGAAGGTAAGAATTTGGTATATGGATGGAGAAATATTGATGGATGTAATATGATGGTAAATGGTGGTGTTTGACTCAAAATTGGTAATTATTCAGGATATGATGGCAATGATTCACATAGACATTGCAGGATGCTTTTTACATGTTTTAAATGTACTTTTTAGCAAATAGATATTATTTATTATCATTCCTCGTTTTAAGATACATGTCATATTTTCCCACACTTGCTGGGATATGTGCTCACCCTTGCAATTTCCCCCACCAACAATTTCAGGTGATGTTTGGGAGTACCGCGAGAATAATGTTGAGTTATAGGTTGTGTGCCGCCGTCGACTACCTGTGGATGTTTGGAGCCGCGCTATCCCATTTGCTTAGTTTGCTTAGTGACGTCTATTTCCACTGCATTAGATTTAGCATTAGTATTAATGATCATTAGAGTTTATAATTCAAGAAATATTTGAATAATGTAATAACAATACTTATTTTCTAGTTTGTGTTGTGGTTATTTTTTTATATCATTTGTGGTTTTGTCGTGTATGTGTGATCAATGTCCTGGGCACACATATGCATTCACTTGGTTCATTTTCAGAATTGGGTGTCACAATGGAACTTTTTTTACCTCACTTCATCCAAAAAGACGGTGTACAAGAGACACCGGCAGTTCTTGACAAATACACACAAGTACCGGAAGATGAAATAACAATTTGATAACAAAACCAAAAAAGATACGACACTAAAACCTTACAGTAGAAAACTCGTATTCAAAATGGTCAAGAACATTCAGGTTGCTTTTGGTAAGGGCAAAAAATGTAAAGGACTAAATAGAAAGAAAACAGCATCTTCGGGTGATACAACTGACACAGCTTTCAAGAAACAATTGATTTTTTCAAGTATCTTCCATACTAGAAGGACCTGCAAATTTTTCATAGTATTGATTTGATGCACGTGACAAAGAATGTATTTGACAGCATCATTGGAACCTTGTTGGACATGTCGAGGAAAACAAAAGAAGGATTAAAATCACATATGAACCTAGTAAATCTTAATATCAGACCATAGCTTCACCTGGTAGAAAAGGCCAACAGGAAGCATTACCTTCCCCCAGCTAGCTACAACTTGACACTACAGAAGAAAAAGGCAATTTGTGAATGCTTGCATGGGATCAGAGTGCCCACGAGTTTCTCATCTAATATCTGCAAACTAGTCTCGATGAAAGACTTGTCTCTATTCGGCTATAATTTTCACGAATGTCACATGATGACGACAGTGTTCCTCACCATTGCAATAAGGGTCATCAAACCAGAGGATATAATGGTTATCATCACACATTTGTGTTACTTCTTCGATGTAGTATCGCAAAAGGTGATAGCCTGTGAAGAAATAGACTATTTGAAAATGTACATCGTTGAGACTATGTGCAAGCTTTAGATGTGTTTCCCATCATTCTTTTTTGATATGCAAGTACACCTAATCATACATCTCGTGGATTAGAGAAAAGCATTTGGGTCACTATATTTACATCATATGTTTCCACTGGAGCAATATTTAGGAGTATTAAAAGGTTATGTGTCGAATCGTGCTCACCTAGAGGGTTCAATTATGGAAGTATACACTACTAAAGAAGTGATTGAGGGTTGCGCTGATTACATCAAAGATGAAAGCAGATAGGTGTGCCTATACCAGTACATGAGGATAGATTACGTGGGAGAGGCAAATGGGTAAGAACACTTTTATCATTCAAGATTACAAATCACTACATTGTGTATATTTTTGTATACTACAATAGCTCGTTATAGCTGAGCCGTACATCGAGGAACACCAAATTGAGCTTCGCGGAGAAAATTAAGGCTGCGGAGAGGGCTGGATCATAAGAGGGCATAAAAGCCATTTTACTGAATGGTTAATGGACAAAATATACCATATGGAGACTCTATAGAAGAGGCAACAATGAAGAAGTTAGCTTTTGGCCCATCTCCTTTGGTGACATCATGACAAACATATGATATCAATGGTACACATTTTACACTAAGGAAAAAGACGTAAGAGTGTTGCACAAAATAGTGGCATTTGTATAGAGGCTTATGATCCACAAGGGTAGAAGACAACATACTTCGGGTTCATAGAGAAAATATGGGAACATGATTATGGCGAAAGAATGCAAATGCTTGTGTTTAAGTGTCAATGGGTCAAACATCCTATTGATGTGAATGTGGACACCTATGGGCCAACACTGGTAGACTTGCACAAAGTGGGTTATAAAGATGACCCATGGTTCTTGCTGATTGCGTTGCACAAGTTTTTTATATACAGGATCCAGGAACTGAGAAGATGCACATAATTATTTATAGAAAGCAAAATATTGTTGGAGTTGAAAATGTAGGAGATAGTGAAGAGGAATATAATCAATATACAGAGATGTATCATTTCACCGATTCAGAAAAACATCAAGCGCGTAGAAAGAAGCATTAAAAAGGATCTGAAATCCTATATACAAGAAGATGTCAATGCTGGAGAAAATATATGAAATAAATTTTAGTTGCCATGCATAAAAGACTTGATGTTTCTTATTAATAAATTTAATAGATGTTTATATATTTGCTATTTTGTAATGAAGCTGTAATATTGAATTTGACGAATTTTTTTGTTTCTCTTTTTATGGATTTGTTCATGTATGTATGTATGTATGTATGTATGTATGTATGTATGTATGTATGTATGTATGTATGTATGTATGTATGTATGTATGTATGTATGTATGTATGTATGTATGTATGTATGTATGTATGTATGTATGTATGTATGTATGTATGTATGTATGTATGTATGTATGTATGTATGTATGTATGTATGTATGTATGTATGTACTCCCTCTTTTCTCGAAAGTTTGTCATTTTTTAATACAAAAATGAATTAGAAGGCGACAAACTTTCGAGAAAGGAGGGAGTATGTATGTATGTATGTATGTATGTATGTATGTATGTATGTATGTATGTATGTATGTATGTATGTATGTATGTATGTATGTATGTATGTATGTATGTATGTATGTATGTATGTATGTATGTATGTATGTATGTATGTATGTATGTATGTATGTATGTATGTATGTATGTATGTATGTATGTATGTATGTATGTATGTAGTACGTATGTATGTATATATGTATGTATGTATGTATGTATGTATGTATGTATGTATGTATGTATGTATGTATGTATGTATGTATGTACGTATGTACGTATGTACGTATGTACGTATGTACGTATGTATGTATGTATGTATGTATGTATGTATGTATGTATGTATGTATGTATGTATGTATGTATGTATGTATGTATGTATGTATGTATGTATGTATGTATGTATGTATGTATGTATATTACACATATATATATATGTGTGTGTATATATATATATAGTACATATAAATATATAATATATACATATATCATTTATATATATAACATATAATATAATATGTATATAATATACATATTATATATAGTAAATATATAATATATTAATATAAAATGCTATGGAAAACATTATTAGATCATTTTCTTTGAAACATTTTCACAGCCGGTTATTTAGTAGAGCTGACTGTGATCGTACGCCTCGATTTTTGTGTTCGGATCCATCACAGGCGGTCTCTAAATAAAATCCGTTTGTGAAAACATATGAAAATTTCCAGGCGGTGATATATGCGCCAGTTTTAGGGGGTTCTTTACTAAGCGTCACCTGTGAAAATTTATATCTTTATCTACACGGTTTTGTTTTGCAAACTTCTGGTGATATTTGATCATCACATGCGGTTGTTAAATCACTCGACATCAGAGACGTATTTTTTTACAGACCGCCTGAGTAAAAAAAAATCAAGGCGTTTGTGAAAATACTTTTTGTAGTAGTATAAACCAGCAGTGTGCTACTCTTGAAGGCTTCAAATTCCGTTTAGAACCTTCAATAATTTGAGTTGATGATTCAATGCTAGAACTTGCCTTCCTAAATCTACCCTTGATTTCCAACAAACAAGCAGGATTGATTAATCGATTCACAGCAGGACCCTCAATTGAGTTTGTAGATCTTGCAAGAGAAAAGTTGTCTTCTCTAACTACTTCCATCCTGCAATTTATGATGCTTCATCGATCAGTTCGCAAAACAGACAACAAGGCCATCTGAACCCTTCTTTTTGGAGTGCTTTTTGGAGTTAGGTGTAAGATAAAAAAACACTGGAACAAGGCCATCGTTTGATCTAAGCGGTAGACGACCCATGATGAAGAACACAAGCAGTCGTGCAGAGGGCTTCCTAAAATCCTTATTCGCTCTTTCCGGTGCAGGTCGTAAGGGCGAGTGGTTTCAAAGACCTTATCTCCCGAACTTCGATGCGCACCAGTGCTCCGAATAGAGTATACTACGATGACGATGCAAGAAAATATAGAAGATTGATCTATCTCGTAGGATGTCAACCCTTCCACGCACACTCGATATATATAGAACCTCGGGAAGAGTTCGAGTTGGTTTCAACAGAGCACGGTTCGGTTGCGATCTGAACCAACTCAGTTGTTATAGACGCGTGTGTTTCCAACTCGGTTGTTACAGCTGTTTCCAACTCGGTATGATTCAGATCTCTAAACCAAATTCAATTTTCTGCAACATAAATAAAAGTTGGGTTCGAGGCTCGAATTTGCACACGCTTGTGCGAGATGTGGCGTGACATGCGAGCGAGCGAGGAGGAACACGTGTGGGTCACATCCCTTCTCACTCACTTAAAGAATATTGTAAGAACTCCACTTATAAGTTGGTATCTCTCCACTTTCACTTTCCATATGATACTAATTTATGACACTCACTCACTTATTATAATAGAATTTTGAGATTAATTGGAAATTAATTCAGAAATTATTTATGAGTATCCTCAATTGTCCCAAATTCCAACATCTCTACTGTCTAAAATGAATAATCAGTAAAGCAGAAACGGAAGTCAACCACCTCCTGCTATGATTGTCATTGTCACTGTTGTCTAAAATACACATGAAAATGGGACAAATGGTACTAGCAAAGATGTCTGTCGGTACCCTGCATACCAGGTACCCCACAATACCGAAAGAAAAGCCACAGAGTTGCATCTGTCAGAGTTGAAGACCTCCAAAGGATCCATGTGATCCGCAGCACTAGGCTCGCCTCCCTCGTTTGGGTAGCTCTGGTACTGCCACGTGTAACACAAGGCCAGAGCTAACTCCCTGTATGGGAAGCTCCGGTCTTGCTACGTGTCCAGGGGCCCCAGAACTAACCCCCGGTAGAGGGAAGCTCCAGCGCTGCCACGTGTATAATGGCTCCAGACCTGCCTCCCCATAGAGGGAAGCTCCAGAGCTGCCACGTGTTGAGCCTTTGGACCTAAGCCAGTAACGGGAAGATAGACGGATCTCCAATGGCGCGGATATTCAAGGGACGGTTAAAGCTACCGTTACAAGACTTGATTACGTGTCATTAATGCCATGTTAATGACACACGATCAAATTTCCTTTAGTAGCAGTAACGCCGCCATTAAGGTGCGTTATCAATGTTAAATGTGCATAATACACACAGATCATGTATTAGGTAATTAAACACTGCTGGGGCCACATGTTAGGCCAAGATGACAATGTAACAGCCAGTCCATGGAATATAAAAGGGTTGTGCCGCACGGTACAAAGGACAAGCTCGATCAAGCGCTCATAGACACACACTCATACATACAACAACACCTGTGGAGTAGGATATTATGCTCAAGCAGCCTGAACCACGTAAAAATTCTCGTGCCACTGTCTTGTTCATAATCTCACGTGCGCCCTAACCAATCGCGAACCTCCGCGGGCTACGATCTAGTAGTACCGGGGGAAGTGCCGATTACACACTTCGACATTTGGCACTCCAGGTAGGGGGAGGGCCTGAGATTTCAAGATGGTGATCTCTGCAGCAGCATTGTTCAATGGCAACGCCGGACGGCCTGATGGAGGAAATCCCTCCAATGCCCAACAGCCAGCTGGCGCTGTTGTCCCAGCGGGTGTTGCTGCACCACCACCACCACCTGCTTTGGCGGCCAACGCCGGACAACAGGATGGTGCCCTCGTGTCGGTGACTGCATTGACAAACAACCTGGAGAACGCGCTAATCGCTGCGCGTATTCTGCTCCAGCGTCCTCCAGCAGCTAGAGCTCTTCTAGCAGCCATGGAACAATGGCGTACTAATGTCGAACATCTGGTTGCAGCTGTAGCCGATGCTATCAGTAACCAAGGCCCGCCCCCTGCTGGGCAGGCAACTTCACAACGTAGGACCTTGTCTGGTAGACTTGGTCCTCAAGCTTCATATCACAGAGGACGTGTTGTGGACCAACAAGTAATGTCGCTTCCCTCCGGGGCACGTCGCACTCATACGGCATCTAGGCTCTCGACCCATGATCTGAAGTCAGAGCTTGACCGCTGTTACAGACAGCAAGACAGCCGCATCTACATCGAGCGTGCTCGTGAGAGGCGAGAGGCTCGGGAAAACCCTTCTCCTTTGGCAGTAGGGGGTGGCTGTTTGGCTCTGGCCATGCACCTTCGCATGGTCTGATTGCTGCAGAAGTTCTGACCTCATCTGCCGGAGAAGTACAATGGAATTGTCAATCCCGTCGAGTTCCTCCAACTCTACTCCACTGTCATTCTTGCGGCGTGGGGCAATGAGGCCGTGATGGCCAATTATTTTCCTTTGGCTCTAACTAGGACAACCAGGTCCTGGTTCATAAGCCTCCCGCCTGAATCCATCAATAGTTGGTCGGAGCTATGTCACCAGTTCACTGCCAACTTCGGGAGTTCTTACACCCGGCCTAGCACAGAACTGGATCTGTTTGTCGTACAACAGAAATCAGGGGAATCGCTGCGATCGTTCATCCAACATTTTTCCCAGGTACAGAACACGATTCCTTCCATCTCCAACGCATCTGTCGTTGTGTCATTTCGATAGGGCGTTAGAGACAAGAAGATGTTGCAGAAGTTGGCGATGAAAGAAGTCACCAGCGTAACAGAACTCTTCAGCCTGACCGATAAGTCTGCTAGGGCTACTGAGGGTCGTGAAATGCACTCCAAGCCAGCTCTGGAGGCTAACAAAAAGTCCTCCAAGGCTGAAGCCACTACCTCCGGTAGTGGGAAGAAGAAGAAAAAGTCCAACGACAAGAACAAGCATCGGCCGGCACGCCTGATGCTACAGCTGCTGCAGCTCCAGGTGGTCGCGGGCCACGCCCCAAAACGCGACCTCGACCTTCGTTCAAAGACGGCGTCAGTCCAAATATGTGGTGTCCGCTCCAAAAAATGGACACTCACAATCTTGAAGATTGGTGCGAGGTCCAAAACTTTGTCGAGCGCTTCAACAAGCACCGAGAAGAAGCTCCTTTCCGCCAGTGGGAAGGAAAGCAAAAAGTCAACAAAGCTCCGGTTGATCTGGAGCTAGGCTTTCAGGACCCCAAGAAGGTATTGAAGGTTGTGTACAACACCGTCGACGATGATTCTGACATCTCCAACAACGAGCGTCGGAAGACCCTCAATACCATATATGGAGGGTCATGGGATATCACCTCCCGCCGCGTCCTCAACGGAATGCGTCGGGAGATGGCTGCCACAACTCCGACCGCCAAGGCAGAACTCCATTAGATGTGGATGCACACTCCCATCACTTTTGACGCTACAAAATCCCCAAGAAACATGATTGGAGCTGGTCAACTACCATTGATGGTGTCTCCTACTATTAACAATGTCTAGCTCTACCATGTATTGGTGGACGGAGGGTCATCACTTAACCTCCTGAGCTATGAAGTGTTCATCAAGATCCAGCTGATACTCTTCGGACCTTCGCCCCTCACGTCCTTCCTCTGGGGTAGGTCCGGAGGCCATCAGTCCTCTCGACTCAATTACTCTCCCGGTAACCTTTGGGACTCAGGATAACTACAGAATTGAATCTGGTCTTCGACGTGGCGCATATCAGCTTACCCTTCAACGTCATCCTAGGCAGGCCTGCCCTGTATAGGTTCATGCCCGCAGCAAACTATGGCTACCTGGTGTTGAAGATGCCAACACCCTCAGGTGTTCTCCGGATCCGCGGGGATCACATTGCAGGAGTTACTGCACTGAAAGAACTCCACGCGCTTACAATAGCGCAGGAGGAAGCATCTGGCAAGGAGCTAGCTGCTCAACCTTCGAGCACTCGTCACTGAGGCTCAACCTTTGCACCACGCGTGCAGCAAAGCGGCGACACCAACATTCCCGTCAAAGTCGTCCAAATTGGTTTTGATACTGCTCAGACCACCCGCATATCGGGAGGTCTGGACAACAAATAAGAACTTGCACTCATCACTTTCCTGTGGGTGAGTGTTGATGTGTTTTCCTGGCAACCGTCACAAATTCCTAGGATCCCTAGGGAGGTGTTTGAGCACAGCCTGAAGATATATCCTGAAGCGCGGCCAATACACTAGAAGCCCTGAATAAAATCAGTAGAGCGGCAGAACATCATCCGTCAAGAAATCAAGAAGCTGCACGAAGCTGGTTTCATTCGAGAGGTTCATCATCCATGATGGATGGCAAACCCAGTCGTTGTACCCAAGGCTGGCAGGAAGCTTCGGATGTGTATCAACTAAACCACCTTGAATAAGGCATGTCCAAAAGATCAATTTCCACTACTTAGGATAGACCAGATAATGGACTCCACCTCCGGATGTGAGCTATTGTGTTTCCTATATGCATATTTTGGATATCATCAGATCCAAATATCTAGGGAAGATGAAGAGTATATTGCCTTCATAATAGTAGATGGGTTGTATTACTACACTGCCATGCCTTTCGGTCTCAAAAACGCTGCTTCAACTTTTGTGCGAACCATGCACAAAACATTTGGAGATCTCATCAGGGACCTGGTGGCGACACACGTCGATGACATCGTCATAAAGGTCAAGAAAAAGGAGTCACTCCTTGACAACCTGCAAGCCATCTTCGACAAGCTGCGCGTAACGCTCACCAAGCTAAACTTGGACAAATGTGTCTTCGGGGTTAGCTCCGAGAAGCTCCTTGGATTCTTGGTGACTCATCGAGGAATTGAGTCAAACCCGACGAAGATCAAGGCTATTGAAGACATGTGGCCCCCAGCTTGCATTAATGATGTCCAGAAGCTCACTGGATGTCAAGCTGTGCTCAGCCAGTTCATCTCAAGACTGGCAGAACGGGCGCTACCCTTCTTCAAACTATTTAGGAAGTCTGGGCTATTCCATTGGTTCGAAGAAGTAGAAAAGGCGTTCCAAGAGCTCAAACAGCTTCTCACCACACTACCAATCCTCATAGCTCCAAACCCTGATGAGCCTCTTTTTCTTTACATTTCGGCAACTATGGAGGTTGTCAGCATGGTCCTGGCCGTGGAAAGACCAGAACCACCTACAGTTCAGGAGCCCAGACCTCTCCGGGAGGGTCCGGAGCTACTTCAAGGTGAGTTTGGGTCCCATCCCCCAGGCACGGATCTTTAAGGCAAGCTGCCCGAGGATCAACCTCTCTCATTTGAGGGAATTCACACGGATGGAGAAGAAATTCAAGACCCCTCCGATAGGGTCTGGGAAGCTCAAGAAGAAGGTTCAGACCCCTTTGGGAGGGTCCGGGTTGATGAAGAAGAAGCTTTGGGACCTTCACAGAAGGTCCGGACTGTCCAGCGGCCAGTGTACTTCATCAGTGAAGTACTCCACGACGCCAAGACTCGATATATTAAGGTGCATAAGGTGCTCTATGTAGTTCTTATCGCCTCAAGGAAGCTACTTCACTACTTCCAAGCCCAAAAGATATCAGTGGTAACATCCTATTCACTGTGTGCTATACTGTATAACCCCAATTCTACTGGGAACATTGCAAAGTGGGTAGCAGAGCTGGCAGAGTTCAATCTCGAATTTCTGCCTCGACATGCTATCAAGAGTCAGGCATTGGCTGACTTCGTGGCGGAATGGACCCCTTCTTCATCAAATCCAGGGGGCCCCAGCGAGAAAAAGTTGGAACCCAAGGTCCCGGTCTTCACGGAGCCTCACTAGACTCTCCACTTCGACGGCTCCGTGCAAAAGCAGGGGGCCGGAGCTGGAATTCTTCTCCTTGCTCCGACCGGGGAGAAGGTCAAGTACGTGGTACACCTTGATTTCAAGGCAACCAACATTATGGCGGAGTATGAAGCTCTCATATGCAGGCTCAAGGTGGCGCTATCATATGGTGTCAAGAAGATTCTGGTGAAAGGCGATTCACACATCATTATCAAGCAAGTCAAAGGCGAATGCTGCTACAACAACCCACAACTCGTTGCTTACCTCCATGAAGTCCAGAAGCTCCAAAAGGACTTCGAAGTCCTGACCTCTGCCATGTCCAGAGTTTAAACAATGTTGAAGCTGATAAACTCTCGACAAAGGCTTCAACCGGAGCTCAATCTCTCAATGGAGTTTTCGTCAGGAGGTTGTCAAGACCAACCGCTCAGCCTACCGAACTGTGCGAAAGGGGCGAGACCAGCATCTCAAAGCTAGCAGTCCCAGTGGCCCTTTTACCATGGCGTCCACCAAAGGTCGTAGGCACTGCAGGAAGCTCTGAGCAACCCAGCGCGTAAGATCCGGAGGCTCAAGTTAGCTCCAATGCATGGATCTTGGAGACTCGGAGCTACTTGAAAGACAACATCCTTCCTGAAGACGATGCATCCGCTGACCGGATCATCTAGTTGGCTAAAAGATACACACTGGTAGAAGGGGATCTCTACCGGTGCGGTGCCAACGGTGTCCTAATGCGGTGCTTGTACGGGAAGAAGGCCACGAGCTCCTAGCGGAAATCTATGCAGGCGAGTGTGGAAACCACGCATCTTCTCGCACGTTGGTCGGTAAAGCCTTCTGGCATGGCTTTTACTGGCCTACAGCTCTCCAGGATGCAGTTGAGTTGGTAAATAAGTGTGAAGCGTGTCAGTTTCACGCAAAACAAATTCACACACGGGCTCAGTCGCTGCAAATGATACCTCCTACATGGTCGTTCGTTGTGTGGGGGATGGACATTTTGGGACCTTTCCCAAAAGCCGTCGGAGGTTACAGGTTCCTATACGTCGCCATCAACAAGTTCACCAAGTGGCCAGAAGCTACTCCAATTGTGACAATCAATAAACAATCAGCTATCAAATTCTTGAAGTCCATAGTCTGCAGATTTGGAGTTCCAAAAGAGTCATCATTGACAACGAAACCCAATTCACAGGTGCAACAATCCAAGAATATTGCGAAGACCTCGACATTCAAGTTAGCTACGCATCAGTAGATCACCCGGCAAGTAGTGGCCAAGCCGAGAGAGCAAATGCACAAATATTGAAAGGACTCAAGACGCACACTTACGAGCGCCTGAAGAAACCCGGAGCCAATGAAATAGAGGAGCCTCTGTCCGCACCATGGGCGAGCAAGACAACACCAAGCCGGTCAACTCGAGAGACATCCTTCTTCCTTGTCTACGGAGCTGAAGCAGTCCTTCCTCTAGAGATCACCATGGGGTCACTCCGGGTCTGGACCTTCGACGAAGCCACACAGGACAAGCTTCGACGTGAAGACCTTGACCTCGTCAACGAGGGAAGGTGCCAAGCAGCTGTTCGGAATGCACAATATCGCTAGGTGCTCCAGCACTATCACCAAAGGCATGTGCGCAATCGAAAGCTTGAAGAAGGCAATTTGGTGCTGCGGAGAATACTAACTCGTGAAGGGATGAACAAACAGTCCCCCGGCTGGGAAGGTCCCTTCTGGGTGATCAAAGTATCCCGTCCCCAATGCATTCGCTTGACAACAAAGGATGGACTACGCTTTCCAATCCCTGGAACATCGAGCACCTCCGTAGTTTTATTCTTAGTTTCATGGAGGTGAGTTTGTAATTACATACAATGTAAGTTATAGAGTCTATACGCAGAGTCAGGTAGGTCCTAAAGGAGAACATCCGGACCCCTCCGGGAGGGTCCGGGCGGTTCAAGCCCACCTAACTTGGTTCCTGTACTGAAAGTGCGGCTTACCTACCCTAGATTAGAACAAGATGAATATCACACTTGTCCTGGTTCCACACCCTAAGTGTGTCCTTGTTTCCCCTGTAATTCGGACCTGTAATGAAATACATTGTTGTCTGAAAGCAGATTCCATGTGCATTAATTTTGTACAGGCTCATTTTAATTTTGTTATCTTTTCCTTTTTGTCTATAACGAAGTTGTGCAATTCTTTTTGAGATTTAGTCCAAGTTATTCATATGATATATGCGTTATATTGATGATCTTTTTTGGATCTTAGCATTGCTAGATGGTCTACTCGCCTGAACGCCAAAGCCAATGACAGGTCCAGAGTGCGCTATCGACTTAGACTGGTTCAACACCCTAAGTACACCGCTCTACCTGAATTCCGGCAGGCCTCAGTATGGCGGGTCGGGAAGGCATTCAGCTCTGAAGAGATTACATAAATTTACTTGTTATCATGTTGAATTCCTTCGGATCTAAAGTTTAAATAAGAAAAGTAAGCCACAAACAAGTTATAGACGAGAGGACAAATTTTGCTGTTTTTCTTGTCTTTAACGTGCAGGAAAAATGGAATGTTCAAGGTGATGGTAGATGTTGCTGGAGCTACTAAGCTCTAACAAGCCCCAGGGGGCCCGCCATCAACGTTTTATACATAGAAAGTGGGCGTCCTCGGAGCTAACAAACTCCGACAACTCCCATGGGGGCCAGCTGTCGACGTGAAGAAGAAATAGCAATCCAAGTGAAGATGGCGAAGAAATCACCCAGAAGGGATTCGCCGTTGATGTATTATACGTTAATGGTGGATATCGTTGAAGCATGGAAGCTTCGACGAATCCAAGGGGCCTGCCGTCAGAGTTATAAAGCTCCGACAACACCCAGAGGGCCCTCCGTCGATGTTTTACGCGTTGACAGACGGCTCCGTCAGATCTACCAAGCTCCGACAACCCCCAGGGTGCCCGCCATCGATGATCTATGCGTTGACAGTGGGCATCGTCGGAGTAATAAAACTCTGACAACCTCCTAGGGGGCCTGCCGTCGACATTTTACATGTTGATAGTGCACGCCGTCGGACCTAGCAAGCTCCGACAACCGCTAGGGGCCCGGCGTCGACGTACTACGCATTGGCAGTGGGCGCCGTCGGATCTACCATGCTCCGACACCTCCCAGGGGGCCCGGCGTCGACGTTTTTAAGTGTTGGTGGTGGGCGCTGTCAGATCTACCAAGCTCCGACACCTCCCATGGGGCCCGCCGTCGATGCTCTATGTGTTGGCCGTGGGCGCCGTCAGATCTACCAAGCTCCGACACCTCCCAGGGGGCCCACTGTCGACGTCACAAAGGGTCCCTGGAGATGTCGG
Organism: Tuctoria greenei; assembly: GCA_036927565.1. Classification (NCBI taxonomy): domain Eukaryota; kingdom Viridiplantae; phylum Streptophyta; class Magnoliopsida; order Poales; family Poaceae; genus Tuctoria; species Tuctoria greenei. The sequence goes on along the minus strand of JAYESD010000003.1, from coordinate 76,638,486 downwards.
AAGTAAACTTTGGACCTAAAGCTAAATGTTATGGCTACATGTTCGAAGCGTTCAAGTCATCAAGACATTGTCAGTTCTTTTTGGTACATGTTCGCAATCAAATTGTAAACATCTACCAGGGGGCCAACAAGATAAAAGATAATGTATTGAAGACAAATACAAAATGGAATTCATTCATTTGAGAAGCTTGGATTTCATTCATCTGAAGGATTGGATTACAAAATGAGGATTATAAGGGAAAGACAAAAGAAAAAGGTCCTAGCTACTAGAGGTCCTAAGTTCTATGGTGTGAGACCTATGTGTGCTGAATACATTGGCTTGTGCTGAATACATTGGTTTTGATGATAAAAGTTTTGAATACTACCAAAACACCTTTTTAACAAGGTCTGACGATAGGTCCGGCTTGTTTTGGGTAGCTCTGACAAGGTCTGACATAACGTCCGACTTGTTGTGGCTAGGTTTGACTAGCTTTGGTCAACTCCGGTGCTAGGTCCGACTAGCTTTGGTCATCTCCGGTGCTAGGTCCGACTAGCTTTGGTCAGCTCCGACGCTAGGTCCGACTAGCTTTGGTAAGCTCCAACGCTAGGTCCTGCTAGCTTTGGTAACTCCAGCTCAAGGTCCGGTTAGTTTTGGCAAGGTCCGGAGCTAGATTGCAATGGTTCTGCTTTTACTTTGAAATATTTCGAACTTGTTTTACATCTATGGAAAGTTTGCATAGTATTATTTTACTAATTTTTTGTTGTGTTTTGGTGGTTATTACTGTTGTGAATTTTCTATGGTTTGCAACATGCTTATGTGAGGTGCTCACATAAGGTGTTGTAGTTTTAGAACTAACGAGGGTCAAGTCGTGGACTTGTGCTCAAAAATATTGGTTGTTTATTCATGTGCAGGTGTTGCTTGAGTTCAAGACATGGCTGGTGACGCGATCCATTGAACTAGTCTTAGGCATAATATGAGGTTCAACAACCAAGTTCAGGAGTAATTGTGGTTGAGTTGATCGAGAGGTTGTGCAGCATGTTTGAATCAAGAACAATGCATATGAAGGTATCGTGGATGTCGTTGGAAGATGTTTGCACGTGTTCAAGGAGTGCATGAATGTGGATACATGGTTCCGAGGCATGATGAAGAGATGTGGACGTAATGAATTGTTCGGAAAGGTCCAACCGACTAGGTTATTGACTCAGACTGCGGCTGAGTCGTGTTTGACTCAAATATGGAAAGTTTTGAGTTAGTTATGATAGAATTTCTTGTGGGTCATGAATTTGAGTTGTTTTAGTAATGTGGGATGTCTTTATAACGTGTTTCTAAGTATTAATATTGCTTCTATCTGTGTATAGAAGAGTCTTGAGCCGTTATGGAAAATTTTGATTCGTGAATTGAGTAAGATTAGATTCCTAGTTAGTTTTGGGTTGACCTAAGGGCTGATTATATAAGCAAGGGAGGCCAGATCTCATGGAGCACGACTTTGGGGATGTTCCTTGTGAGTTTCGATCAATAAAATTTGTAGTCTAAAGGAGCTTTTGCGCATTGTTCGTCCGACTTGTTTTCTTCAAGTCTTTCTCGTTGAGATTCTATCATCTGCGACTGGTTTTATCATAACTCCAATCTTACATATATGATTGACATGATTATTTTTGGGTTGTCTTTAAAATTTTATTTTCTATCATCTGCGAAAATTTCACAGTCATTGGATTTGTGGTTTCTGATCTACACGAGGTTCTATGAAGTGTTCCAAAACTATTTTTCTCGGGTAGGACAGATTGACATTTGTTTGATCTTTCGATCATAACCTTAGTTTCTCTCAACGGATTTTCGTGATTGTTGTTGTGACGTCTTCGTGACTTGATTCTCTACAATCTATACTAGTTTTGACTCAGATGAACATGTTTAGATCAGTCGCACACACGGTTTCTTTAACAGATCGGTTTTTTTTGCTGAGGGGTGTTTCATTGCTTCCGCTGAAAAGTTTTAATCTACCATTCACCCCCTCTGGTAGCTTTACACGTGCTCTTTGATCCTACAATTGGTATCAGAGACACAGTGCTCTAATCTTTGTGATTCGCACGTGTTTTTGACTAATCCTCATGGAGAAATACTCGGCAAAACCTTGTGTGTGTTTTGGTATTGATTTTCAGGTTTGGAAGGCACACATGGAAGCCTTTATCCAGGCGCAAGGCTTCGCGATATGGGAAAAAGTGTACAATCCTTACGATGTGCCGCCGAACGATCAAGTCACGGCTACAAACTTAAGAGATGTCGACAACAACAACAAATCCCGCAACTTGATAATCCAAGGACTAACTCAGAGCGACTTCGATCGTGTTGCACACCTTCGATTGACGTACGATGTGTGGAGAGCACTTTGTGAGTACCACGAAAGATCCAACACGATCAAGGAGGTAAAATAGGATATATTCAAAAAGGAATACATGCGCTTCGAGATGCAACTTGGTGAATCCATTGATGACCTTTTTGCTCGCTTTAATAAAATTCTTAGCAACTTGCATAGTGTCAATGTTAATTTTTCAGATGCTGAAAATGCTAGGCAATTATTAAGTGCATTAGACATTTCAATTTGGGAAATGAAATTCACATCTATTCGTGAATCTACTGTCATGAGTACACTTACATTAGATGTTCTATATTCTAAATTGAAAACTCATGAAATTAACATAATATCACATAAGAACCCCAGCAAGTCTCTTGCATTTGTTTCTCAACGTGATATGCCTAGCTCCATCCACTCTTCATCTAGCAATACACTTGTTTTGCTATCTTCACTAACCCTAGAATAGATTGAAGAATTTCCAGAAGAGGAGCTAGGACTCATCTCTACTCGGTTCTCAAAAGCATTGCAAAATGTGAGAACTAGAATGATAGGAAGCTCCAGACCTCAACGATGCTTTGAATGTGGTAAGACAGGACACTTTCATACATATTGCCCTAACCTTTCAGGTCCTTCTACCCGTGATGAAAAGCAGAACAAAGTCAAGTCCTCTTCTGGCAACATCAACAACAAGAAGAAGGGTTTTACAAGACGCAAACTGATAAACATTTTCATCACCGCACTTCAAGAACTTGGCTCGTGGGATGTAGGCATTAGAAATGACGAAGATGAAGATGATCTAGCAAACTTGTGTTTAATGGCGGCCAAATCAAGATCAAGTATGGAGGATGCAGAACGCAACAGTGACAACGAAGAGGTATGTCCTACTTGTTATGAAATATGTGATGCTATTTCCCATGCAACTATTATTGTTAAGAAAAAGAACAAAAAGCATATGGACAATGCTGCTAAAATTGAGTCACAAGAATCTGAAATTAATCATTTGGAAACCTTGATTCCTAGTGACGATTCTTGTTCCTCATGCGATTTAATATATGAACAATTGTCCTTCTTAAGAAGTGCACACTACTCCACTCTTGATAAACTTGAGTTAGAGATCGAAAAGAACAAAAAGCTTGCTGCACTTAATGACAGAAAATTAAAAGATGCTTCTTGTCCTACAATTGATTTGCATTGTTCTACCTTTAATGATCTTGAAAAAAAACTAAAAGATGCTATCAATGAAATTTCAATACTGAACAATGCTTTTACGTGCTCACGAAGTTAAATATTGTTGTAATTGCAATTTAAAAGGAAAAACTTAATGTGAAAACTTATTAGAATTGTCTAACAAACTTGATGACATGAATAGGACACTAGAGCAGTTCTGTACTGGGAACAAAAATCTAAACTTGCTACTGAATTCATCCAAATCTTGCAATGATAAAACTAGTTTAGGTTTTGATTCTCATGCTCATGCTAAAGCACATCCACCTAAAATTGTAAAGTCATTAGGAAGTGGTTTGATTAAAACAGTTCCTAAACCAAAAGATGTGGATTTTAAATATGTAGGAGTGTTTTCACATTCGGGTTCAAATAAACATAATGCATGCTCATCTAGACATGAACACAAAGTTAAATTTCATTGTACCTATTGTGGTAGAGATGGTCATGTCATAGATGTTTGTTATAGACTAGCTAAACAATATAAAAAGGAAAGAATGCAAGCTAGATCTTATAACTCTCATGCAAAATTTGCTGCACATACTAAACTGAATGTCAGGAACATGCAACCTGCTGTTATGAGTCAAAAACATTCAAAGTTATCTCTGGAGCTTCAATTTTTGCCTTCGTACCTTCTGTTGTTACCTCTGGACCTTCTGTTTTTGCCTCTGGAGCTACTGATTTTTGTGCTACACAAGTAACACCTTATAGGTCAGTAGTTAAGAACGAAAAATCTCAAACTTTGACTCATAAACCTGCTGTTTTATCTCAGCTTTTGCATGTTTTTCATGCTTCACGTCGTGTGACTCAGTACTGGATTCCCAAATGCCTTTTGACTAACTCTAGTATTAAGTCATCGACGTATTGTGCTTTTATGTAGGCTACACGCTTGAGGAAGGAGAATATCTGGATTGTGGATTTAGGTTGCTTACACCATATGACCGGTAACAAAAAATTGTTCTCCTCCCTCTCTTTTGTGTCACGTGTCGAGAATGTTACTTTTACCGATAATTTTTCAACTCCTATAATTGCTAAGGGTTCGGTTATGGTAAATGATCACTACACTTTGAAAGATGTGGCACTTGTCAAAAGTTTGAAACACAACTTGCTTTCTGTTTCACAATTGCTAGATGATAATTCGGAAATTATTTTCAATAAAAATTGTTGCAAAGTTGTAGATTCAAATAGTGAGCTTATTTTTAACACGTCTCAGTTTGGAAGTGTTTTAAAGCTGATTTTGATATGTCTTCTTCTAAGCATAGATGTCTAGTTGCTAATGATTCGAAAGACTTATATTTTTGGCATCGTAGACTTGGTCATGTATGCTTTGATCATCTCACGTGTGTTAGTGCTCTTGATCGCATACGTGGGCTGCCTAAGCTAAAAAGGGACAAAAAAAATTGTGTGCTCTTCTTGTAGACATGCTAAGATGGTTGCAGGTTCGCATACTCCCCTCACAATGATCATGATGACTGAATTGGGTCAACTTTTGCACCTAGACACCGTAGGACCTTCACGTGTTCAATCCTTTGGAGGTAAATAGTATGTTCTTGTGATTGTTGATGATTATTCTAGATACTCTTGGGTTTACTTTATAGCATCTAAGAATGAAGCTTTTATTCACTTTAGGACTTTATTTCTTAGATTATCAATTGATCACCCAGGATCTTTAAAAGCAATTAGAAGTGATGACAGAACTGAATTTAAAAATCAATCTTTTGATCACTTTTGCGCTAAAAATGGAATAGATTATCAATTTTCTTCACCATATGTACCTCAACAAAACGGTGTTGTAGAAAGAAAGAACAGAACCTTAGTTGAGATGGCTAGGACTATGCTTGATGAATATCAAACTCCTAGAAAATTTTGGGCTGAGGCAATTGCAACCACTTGTTGTGTCTCAAATCGTGTTTTCTTGCTAAGCTAGATAAAACACCATATGAGCTTTTGTTTGGACATAGGACTAGTTTTACACACTTTCGGGCCTTTGGATGCAAATGATTTGTTAAGAAACATGGTAATCTTGATAAATTTGAACCTAGGTCCATTGATGGCATGTTTTGTGACACCCGGTTCTGAAAATGAACCAATTGAATGCATACGTGTGCCCAGGATGTTCAACACACATACACGAGTGCATCACAAATGATATACAGACAATTACCACAGCTCAAATTATTAAATAAGACCTTTTATTACAGAATTCAAAATATCCTCGAATACAAGTTCTAATGAATATTAATGACAAGTTCAACTATTGCAATAGAAATAAACTAATAAGCAACTATGCAGCGAAGCAAACTAAGCAAAAGGTATAGCGCAGCTCCAAAACACCACAGGCAAGCTGATGGTAGACACGGCCTAGAACTCTGCAATATCATCGTTAAACTCCCAATCCTGACCTGCAACTGTGGGGGAGGGGATTGCAAGAGTGAGTACATGTCATAATCAGCAAGTGTGGAAAGTATGACATGTAGCTGATTCAAATGACGAATATAATAATGACTAAGTGTTGAAAAGTACATAAAAACATTTGAAAAGCAATATATTATATGTATGTGAAGTGAAACCATCATAAACCATCTAATCATCATAATCCTAATCCATATTCATTACCATCATCCATATTCCAGATTTCACCATTGCCAATAATCATATTCAATAGCAAAAATTAATCCATAATGAGACATAACCATTACCAAACCATAACCATACCATAACCATCCAAAAAACCAAGTTCCCTTAATTATGTGAGGGTTCAGGTTGCTCATAACCGGGAGCACGGCTATCATGATAGTTTTTAGGCACACTCTGCAGAGGTTGTACCACTTTACCCACGTGTTTGTGATTTCATCACCTTTCGATGACTAGGAAGTCTCAATCATGTCGTCTCACAATTCCTTAGGTGTGTGGCCAAGAGATCACAAAATAGCCTTTACAAAGGGATTACTAGCCTATTTAGACCCCATTGAGGTTTCACCGGTGGCGATGCCTCCAACTGAGCACATCTTCAACCAAGGGCCCCCTCTTGAGCCATTCGGATCCCAGGGTAGTCCCACCAATCACCAACAAACCCAATCCGACTACCCATTCCCCGAGCATCCTAAATGGTCCAAATAGCATTGGCAAAACCCTAATTAATCAGCTACACTGCACCCATACTTGGCCTCGTGGTGGCACTGTAAATCCTGGATGGTCGCTACACGAACCGGTCCTTAGATCTAAAGCAAGCAAACCACCATACATCCAACCCGTCCACATACCAGGCTTGCTTAGATCACCCATTACCATATCATATTAACTAGTTCAAGTCAACCATAATCTCATTATTGCATAATTAAACGTTATAGTTGTTCTCCCATCCCAATTAATTAAGTGAAGCAAAAAGGTAAAAAGCTCATCCCAACTCTCTACCATAAATTCCAGGTGACAAGGGTGGTTAGACAAATCTAGTAAACTTCCTATCATAGAATTTCCCATCAAATTGACTCAAGAATGCAGTTTTTCAAACAAAACATTTATTGTCAAAACAAGATCAATATGCTTCAAGGACACTTGCCTTGCTCTTGCGGTTGATTAGGGTCAAAGCCTTCAAACTCTTGGTGATGAAGATCCTCCATGACACTTTCTAGCGCAGATCCACCTAATCCGCACAATAAGCATACAAATAAGAAACACAATCAAAGAGTGTACATATATTACTCAATATGACATGATATGCATGACTAATGCAAATTCAAGGTGGAACTTGTTAATAGATTTCTTTCAATGATCACTAACTAGTTCTAATAGATTTTAACAAGTTTATACATGTTTGGAGTTGATTAGATCTAATCTTAGAGTTAATTCGACACAATTTACCTAGGAAAATCGGACAATACGCATAGGACCGGACAAGTCCGCACTTTGCGAGGTCAGCAAATTAGGGTTTTCTAGATCGACGTGAATTTGGAGATTAGGGGTTGAATTCACGTATGGAAAAGAGAATAGAAGGTATACCAGGTGTTTAGAATTCCAATGAATCAAGGATCTTGGAGGCAACACTTGGATCTTGATGATCTAGGGTTGATAAGGAACTTGGAGATGATTTGGTGATGAAGAACTCGAAGTTTATGGAGATCTTGATCCTCTTTCGTTTCCTCCTCTTCTTGTTCTTGTTTGGGATCTCCTCCTCCCTCCTTGATGGTGGCTCCTCACGAACTAGGGTTTGGGTGGGGTAGAAAAGTGGCAAATAGATGTCAAGCCAAGGTATGGGGTTGTTTATATAGAGGTGGATGCTAGGGTTAGTTGGATTTCGAGTTTGAGATGAGTAGAGGCCGATTTAGAGTCCCACATGGGCTCTAAAAAAGTTAGGCACGACGTCCCTAGGCCCACTTAACATGAAACCCAAGAAACAAGTCGTAAAACAAAAGATCAATTCAGAGTCGTGAAATATCGGACAAGTCCGGAAAGGACCGGACTAGTCCGAAGTTGTCCAGAGAAATCGGACAACTCTAGCCAAAAATCGGACAAGTCCGACTTTAGTCAGAGAGGAAAACGGACAAGTTCGCTGGAACACCAGACTGGTCTGGACAAGTCCAGGGACTTAGCAAATTTTCAAGGATTCTTGGAACACCGGACTAGTCCGCACAAAATCGAACAAGTCTGAAAGTGTCTAGAGGCAAAAACGGACAAGTCCGACGGAGGTCAGAGAGAAATCGGACCAGTCCTCACCAATATCGGACTAGTCCGCACTTTCCCAAACTTTATGTGCGGTTTTGTTCCAAATCAATTTTAAACTCATTCCTCTTTATGTGGATTAATGTTAAACATGTATATGAATGTATGTAGGGCATGATGCATGAAAATGAGGGTGTTACAAACCTACCCCCCTTAAAATGAATCTCGCCCTCGAGATTCGACATGGAAGAGAAGAGATACGGAAATTCCTTATTGAGATCATCTTCTAGCTCCCATGTTGCTTTCGATTTTGTGTGATGCTTCCATTGAACTTTACACCATCGAGTCACCTTGTTCCTTGTTACTCTCTCCTTGGTTTCCAAGATTTTGATCGGTTGCTCGACATAAGTCAAATCTTCCTCTAGCTCCAATTCTTCCGTTGGCACTTGTTCTTCCGGTACTCTCAAGCACTTATTGAGCTGGGAAATATGGAACACATCATAGACATCTGAAAGATGAGTTAGCATCTCCAACTTATACGCTACTTCTCCCCTCTTGTCAACAATCTTGAATGGTCCAATATACCGAGGTGCTAGCTTGCCTCTTATGTTAAACCTCTTATGACCCCTCATCGGTGACAGCTTGAGGTAAACAAAATCTCCCACTTCAAAGGCTAATTTCCTTCTCCTATTGTCCGCATAGCCTTTTTGTCTTGATTGGGCAGCCCTCAAGTTTTCATGAATTATTTGGACTTTCTTTTCGGCTTCTTGCAACACATCCGGACCAAATACTTAAGTTTCTCCTACCTCATTCCAGAATAAAGGTGTCCTACACTTCCTTCCATATAGTGCTTCATATGGTGCCATCTTCAAACTTGCTTGATAACTATTGTTGTACGAAAACTCCGCGTATGGCAAGCTCTCGTCCCAACTTTTCCCATGCTTCAAGGCATAAGCTCTTAGCATGTCCTCCAAAATCTGATTGGTCCTCTCGGTTTGTCCATCCGTTTGAGGGTGATATGTTGAGAGAAGTTCAATTTTGTTCCCAAATCTTCATGCAACTTTTGCCAAAACCCGGAAGTAAATTGAGAACCTCTATCCAAGACTATCTTCTTTGGAACTCCATGCAATCATACTATTCTTCCCATATATAGCTCTGCCAATTTCTCTCCATTATAGGTGGTCTTGACAGGAATAAAGTGGGCTGACTTAGTTAACCGATCCACAATTACCCAAATTGAGCCGTAACCGGACTGAGTACGTGGTAAACCAACTATGAAGTCCATACTGATCTCTTCCCACTTCCATTCCGAGATCTTCAATGGTTGCAATAATCCAGCTGGACTTTGATGTTCCGCCTTGACTCGTTGACACACATCACACAATACTACATATTCAGCTATGTCTTTTTTCATGCTATCCCACCAATAGCAAGTCTTCAAGTCTTTGTCATCTTCGTACGACCGGGGTGAATTGAGTAAGGTGAGTCATGTGCCTCTTTTAGTATTGTCTCCTGAATATGCTTTACATTGGGCACCATGTTCATCCTCATCAAATCTGAATTCTCTCCCTTCTTGGGTCCCTTCCTTGATTTCTTGTATTTCCTCATCCATCGTTTGACCCTCTCAAATTTCTTGCTCCAAGGTCGGATTTAACTCCATCATTCCCATCTCATTTACAAATCCAAGGTTCAACCGTTCAAATTCCTTACATAACTCGGATGGTAACTCTCAAACTGTGAGTTGATGACTTACCCCTTTTCTACTCAAAGCATCGGCCACTACATTGGCTTTTCCCGGATGACAGTTGATCCCCAAATCATAATCTTTGATAAGCTCCAACCATCTCCGTTTCCTCAAATTTAGATCCGTTTAGGTGAAAATATACTTAAGACTCTTGTGATCCGTATAAATTTCACGCCTATGACCAAGGATAATGTCCCAAATCTTCAATGCGTGAACCACGGCTGCAAGTTCCAAATCATGCTTTGGGTAATTCTGCTCATGTTTCTTCAATTGCCTCGATGCATATGCAACCACTTGACCTTCTTGCATGAGCACACATCCAAGTCCTTATCTTGATGTATCGTATAAATCCAAGCTTCTTGCTCATGTCTAGTAATACCAACGCCGGTGTAGTGATAAATCTCTTCTTCACTTTCTCAATAGCATCCTGACAAGAGAGAATCCATTTGAGAGGCTTTCCCCTTATTAGCAACTCAGTCATGCACTTCACTACGTTGGAGTAGTCTTTGATGATTGGTTAGTCTTGAGATCTATTGTGATACATCAACTCCAAAGCTGACTTCCTTATCACATGTCGATTGCACTTTCCTTGTGGCATACTGGACCACTCCATTATGCTTCCGTAGCCAATTCATTCCAAGTGTCATGTCCGATCCTTGTGAATCCAAAACAATTAGGTTGGCAAAGGATTCTACCCCCCTTATTTTAAAACTTGCTCTTGGACATACTATCTTTGTCCTCATCTTCCATACAGCTTCATCTAAGACAGTGAATCTTCCGGTTGTGTCCTTCTTCCATTGAAGTAGAGGTTGAGCGAGAAAGGAAAGATGAATAGAACGAATCCCCAACTATATGCATCAAGGAATATGAAACTAAACTACTACCTATACTAGCCTAGGTGGACATGGTAATGCTAAAGCATCCCAAAATCCTCTACTAAGCACACAAGCAAACAATATATAGCAAATAGCACGCCAAGCAAAAACACATCGCCTCCTAAGTGCTCCTATGTGCTCTAAAGTGTCCATTCTATCTAGGTTGCATCCTACGATCAACCTGTGGCTCTGATACCAATCTGTGACACCCGGTTCCGAAAATGAACCAAGTGAACGCATACGTGTGCCCAGGTTGTTCAAGACACATACACGAGTGTATCACAAACGATATACAGACAATTACCACAGCTCAAATTATTAAATAAGATCTTTTATTTCAGAATTCAAAATATCCTTGAATACAAGTTCTAATGAATATTAATGACAAGTTCAACTATTGCAGCGGAAATAAACTAATAAGCAACTATGCAGCGAAGCAAACTAAGCAAAAGGTATAGCGCAGCTCCAAAACACCACAGGCAAGATGACGGTAGACACGGCCTAGAACTCCGCCATATCATAGTTAAACTCTCAATCTTGACCTGCAACAGTGGGGGGGGGGGGGGGGGGTTGCAAGAGTGAGTACATGTCGTACTCAGCAAGTGTGGAAAGTATGGCATGTAGCTGATTCAAATGACGAATATAATAATGCTTAAGTACTGAAAAGTACATAAAAATATTTGAAAAGCAATATATTATATGTATGTGAAGTGAAACCATCATAAACCATGTAATCATCACAATTCTAATCCATATTCATTACCATCATCCATATTCCAGATTTCACCATTGCCAATAATCATATTCAATAGCAGAAATTAACCAATACCAAACCATAACCATACCATAACCATCCCAAAAACCAAGTTCCTTCTAATCATGTGAGGGTCCAGGTTGCTCATAACCGGGAGCACGGCTATCATGATAGTTTTTAGACACACTTTGTAGAGGTTGTACCACTTTACCCACATGTTTGTGATTTCATCACCTTTCGATGACTAGAAAATCTCAATTATGCCGTCTCACACTTCCTTAGGTGTGTGGCCAAGAGATCACAAAATAGCCTTTACAAAGGGATTACTATCCTATTTCGACCCCACTGAGGTTTCACAGGTGGCGATGCCTCCAACTGAGCACATCAACCAAGGGCCCCCTCTTGAGCCATTCGGATCCCAGGGTAGTCCCACCAATCACCAACAAACCCAATCCGACTACCACTTCCCCGAGCATCCTTAATGGTCCAAATAGCACTGGCAAAGCCCTAATTAATTAGCTACGCCGCACCCATACTTGGCCTCGTGGTGGCACTGTAAATCATGAATGGTCGCTCCACGAACTGGTCCTTAGATCTAAAGCAAGCAAACCACCATACATCCAACCCATCCACATACCAGGCTTGCGTAGATCACCCATTACCATATCATATTAACTAGTTCATGTCAACCATAATCTTATTAATGCATAATTAAACGTTATAGTTGTTCTCCCATCCCAATTAATTAAGCGAAGCAAAAAGGTAAAAAGCCCATCCTGACTCTCTACCATAAATTCTAGGTGACAAGGGTGGTTAGACAAGTCTAGTAAACTTCCTATCATAGGATTTCCCATCAAATTGACTCGAGCATGCAGTTTTGCAAGCAAAACATTTATTGTCAAAACAGGATCAATATGCTTCAGGGACACTTTCCTTGCTCTTGCGGTTGATTAGGGTCAAAGCCTTCAAACTCATGGTGCTGAAGATCCTCCGCGGCACTTTCTAGCGCAAATCCGCCTAATCCGCACAATAAGCATACAAACAAGAAACACAATCAAAGAGTGTACATATATTACTCAATATGACATGAAATGCATGATTAATGCAAATGCAAGGTGGAACTTGTTATTAGATTGCTTTCAATGATCACTAACTAGTTCTAATAGATTTTAACAAGTTTATACAGGTTTGGAGTTGATTAGATCTAATCTTAGAATTAATTCGACACAATTTACCCAAGAAAATTGGACTAGTCCGTATAGGACCGGACAAGTTCACACTTTGCGAGATCAGCAGATTAGGGTTTTCTAGATTGACGTGAATTTGGAGATTAGGGGTTGAATTCATGTAAGGAAAAGAGAATAGAAGGTATACCAGGTGTTTAGAACTCCAATGAATCAAGGATCTTGGAGGCAACACTTGGATCTTGATGATCTAGGGTTGATGAAGAACTTGGAGATGATTTGGTGATGAAGAACTCGAAGTTGATGGAGATCTTGATCCTTTTTCGTTTCCTCCTCTTCTTCTTGTTTGGGATCTCCTCCTCCCTCCTTGATGGTGGCTCCTCACGAACTAGGGTTTGGGTGGGGTGGAAAAGTGGCAAATAGATGTCAAGCCAATCGGTGGGGTTGTTTATATAGAGGTGGAGGCTAGGGTTAGTGTGATTTCGAGTTTGAGATGAGTAGAGGCCGGTTTAGAGTCCCACATGGGCTCTAAAAGAGTTAGGAACGACATCCCTAGGCCCACTTAACGTGAAATCCAAGAAACAAGTCGTAAAACAAAAGACCAATTCAGAGTCGCGAAATATCAGACAAGTCCGAAAAGGACCGGACTAGTCCGAAGTTGTCCAGAGAGAAATCGGACAACTCTGGCCAAAAATCGGACAAGTCCAACTTTAGTCAGAGAGGAAAACGGACAAGTCCACTGGAACACCGGGCTAGTCCGGAAAAGTCTAGGGACCTAGCAAATTTTCAAGGATTCCTGGAACACGGGGCTAGTCCGCACAAAATCAGACAAGTCTGAAAGTGTCCAGAGGCAAAAACGGACTACTCTACAGCAAAAACGGACAAGTCCAACAGAGGTCAGAGAGAAATCGGACTAGTCGTCACCAAAATAAGACTAGTCCGCACTTTCCAGAATTTTAAGTGCGGTTTTGTTCCAAATCAATTTTAAACTCATTCCTCTTTATGTGGATTAATGTTAAACATGTATATGAATGTATGTAGGGCATGATGCATGAAAATGAGGGTATGACATGTTTCTTGGTTATCCATCTCATACTAGAGGCTACCGTGTGCTTTTACTTGACACTAACAAAATTGTGGAGACTTGTGAGGTGTCCTTTGATGAAGCTAGCCCAGGTACTAGCTCAAACATTGCAGGTCCGGATCCATATCCGCAGGGGGAGAGCATTTTCGTTGAAGATGAGGAACAAGTGTAGCTGCTGCCCAAAAATTCAGCAGCTAATGACTTTGGCTCAGCTCCGGATGTTGATTCTCAACCAGCACCGACAACCATCATTGTTGAGCCAGATCATCCTCAAGCCACAAGCTCATCGATTTGTGATGAACATGAAGAAGAAGAAGATTGTAAAGTGTCTACTCCCCTCCGTATTCTCAAAAGTCATCCTCCACAACAAATGATTGGAAGCTTGCACAAACGAGTCACACGATCCAGGTTTTGCAATCCAAACTCTTACGCTCATTCTGCTTTTGTTGCTTCTTTTGAACCCAAAGATATATCACACGCACTCACTAATGAATCTTGAATTATTGCCATGCAAGAAGAGTTAGAAAATTTTGAAAGAAATAATGTTTGGCAACTTGTACCCTCACCTCAAGGTCACACTTTAATCAGAACTAAATGGGTGTTTAAAAATAAACAAAGTGACGATGGGGTTGTGATTAGGAACAAGGATAGATTGGTTGCTCAAGGATTCACACAAATTGAAGGTCTAGATTTTGATGAAACTTTTGCTCCTGTTGCTAGATTAGAATCCATAAGAATTTTGATAGCTTTGGCTGCATCTAAAGGTTTCAATTTATATCAAATGGATGTAAAAAGTGCTTTTCTTAATAGATCCATAGATGAGGAGGTTTATGGTAAGCAACCACCTGCTTTTGAAAATCTAGATTTTCCTAATCATGTTTTCAAACTGACTAAAGCCTGTATGGTCTAAAACAAGCTCCTAGAGCATGGTATCATAGGTTAAAAACATTCTTACTTGAAAAGGGGTTTACCATGGGCAAGGTTGATAAGACTCTTTTTGTGATTAAGCATGGCAATGACTCATTATTTGTTCAAGTGTATGTGGATGATACTATTTTGGTTGTGCTTCTCATGATCTTGTGTCCAAGTTTTCAGCAATGATGAGTTCAGAATTTGAAATGAGTATGATGGGTGAACTCACTTACATTTTGGGGCTGCAAATCAAGCAAACCAAGGATGGTACCTTTGTGCATCAAATGAAGTATACAAGGGACATTCTCAAGCGCTTCAACATGGACAAAAGCAAGCCTCCACAGACACCAATGGGAACAACATCAACACTTGAACTTGATGAATATGGTGAACCCGTGGATCAATAAGAATATAAAAGCATGATCGGATCACTTTTGTACCTCACAGCATCAAGACCGGACATACAATTCAGCGTATGTCTTTTTGCACGGTTTCAAGCTTCCCCACGTGCTTCACATCGTCAAGCCATCAAAAGAATTCTCAGGTGCTTACATGGAACTCAAGAATTTGACATTTTTCTTCCTTCTTGCTTAACCGTTACTTTGAAAGCTTTTCCGGATGCTGATTTTGGGGTTTGTAGGATTGATAGGAAAAGTATTTTGGTGCTTGTCATTTTCTGGGTAATTCTCTTGTTGCTTGGTCCTCTAGAAAACAAAACGCAGTTGCACAATCCACAGTCGAATCTGAATATGTAGCTGCTGCTAGTCCTTGCTTACAAATTCTTTGGATTGTTCAAACACTTAAGGACTATGGGGTTGATCTAGATAGTGTTCCACAATTTTGTGATAACACTAGTGCCATTTGCATTGCTAAGAACCTTGTGCAACATTCTAGAACTAAGCACATTGATATTAGGTATCACTTTCTCCGTGATAATGTTGAAAAAGGAAACATTGTTCTTCACCATGAAGATACCGAACAACAATTGGCTGATATTTTCACAAAACCTTTGGATTTCACTCATTTTTGTTACATTCATAGTGAAAAAGGATTTATGAATCCTCACGGCTTAAATTGAGGGGGATTTTTGAAACTTGGGAAGTCTATGTTTGAATCTAAATTTAATATAATATGAGCATATTATTTCATACATATATGACTTTGTGATTCCTTTTACATGCTAAAAGTTCTTACTACATTAATCATGTTATACATTTTGTAGTTTTTGTCATGACTAGTAATTAAAATAATTACTTACACTAAATTTGGTCATGATTGAACTTTGATTCTGTTTTTAACTTGTTGCATGATCACAAATGCTTTTAATCATAATGAATTAATCAAGTAATCAACTCACATGTTGAGTTTTATGAACAAATATAAATTGAGAAAAGATCAAGAGAATATGCATGCATCACACTTCTTCTTTTGAGATGGCTTATCATTGCACTTAGATATGAACTTGGAAGAAGTTGTGTATGACTAAAAACATGTCCTTATGCTTCTGATTTTCAAATGACATAGGCTTGGCTTGGTTGGTTAGAATAAGGCAGACACGCATATAATCTCTTGCAAATATCATATGATCTAAATTTGTGCTTTGAAAGATAATAAAAAGCAGCTACAAGTGGCATGCTTTCAGGTTTTGAAATAGTTAAGTTTGTGAGATCATGACTTGCTTAAATTAAAAATTACATTTGATCTCTAGCATGGCTTACACTACTTTATGTATTTCATTGTTGTCATAGTGTAAGTTACTTGATAGTATGACTTGGATGAGATTTGTTTTATATGTATATGTTATAATGTGCTCATAACAAATTAAAATTTCTCTTTTGTACCTTGCTGAATACATTGTCAAAGGGGCAGAAGTATGCAAGGGGGAGATATTTAATTCTATCTCATTTGATTTCCAAAAAGGGGGGAATTTGTTTTCAAAATTTTTCATGTCAATGTTTGGATTTTAAGTGGTGTTGCCAATGCATTCATCAAGGGGGAGATTGTGAGACCTATGTGTGCTGAATACATTGGCTTGTGCTGAATATATTGGTTTTGACGATAAAAGTTTTGAATACTACCAAAAAACCTTCAGAGTTTTGAATATTCCTGAGGCATGGGAAAGGCTTCGGAGTACATCCTAGCCTGTCCCCACCATGGGATGGATGACTGGCTCCTTATTCAGAATTTCTATAATGGGTTGATCCCATCAGCTCGTGACCATTTGGATGCTGCTGCTGGAGGAGCCTTCTTCTCATTGACGGTGCCAAAAGCTAAAGATCTAATCGAGAAGATGGTGTCCAACATGGGATGGAATGATGAGCGTCTCCATACCCAACAGCGAGGCATGCACACCTTGAAGGAGGTGGACATGATCGCGCAAAATTGGACCTCCTAATGAAGAAAATTGATGGACAAGCCAGTGATGAAGTGTCTGGCGATGCCTATGCCCTAGACTCTCACATCACGTGTGAAGTCTGTGGCAACACGGGTCATATGGGCAATGATTGCCCAGAAACTCATGAGGATGCCCTATACCTCGCCAACAATGGAAATTTCAACAACAACAATGGCTATCGTTCAGGAGGTCAAGGGTGGGGTCAACAACGCCCATTCTTTCAAGGAGGGTACAACAACAATGGCAACCCTGGAAATTAGTCCAACTTGAGAGAACTTGCCATTAGCCAGCTCAAGATCAATGATACCCTATCCAAGAAGCTGTCAGCTAATGACAAGACCCTGGAAAACATCAATGCCAAGATTGAAGGACTATCCTCAGCATTCAAGAATCAACTAAGCTTCAACAAGATGTTGGATACTCAGTTGGCACAACTTGCTACAGTTGTCCCTCCATTGGAAAACAAGAGAATTCCGGGGCAGCCAGAAGCCCCAGTGGAGAACGTCAATACAGTGGTTACGAGAGGAGGAAAGACCACTCATGACCCACCATATCCCACACAAGAAAAGAGGACAACTGAGCCTAAGAAGGAGGATGTCCCAAGTGAATTACTTGGTGAGAGAATGGACAAACACTTTGAAGACACCAACTTATTGCCATTCCCTCACAGACAAAGTAAGCCAACAGTGGATGAACAATTCAACCGTTTTGTTGATATCATCCAAAAGATCCACATCATGTTCCCTTGATTGATGCGATGCAAGTATCCACTTATGCTCGCTATCTCAAGGACATATTGAACAACAAACGGCCATGCCCACCACTGAGGTCGTCAAGCTTACGGAAGACTGCAGTACAACCATCCTCAATAGACTTCCTGAAAACAGAAAGGACCCCAGATGTCCTACCACTTCATGCTCAATTGGGGCTCACCACTTTGACAAGGAACTTTGTGATCTGGGAGCAAGTGTCAAGGTGATGCCCAAGGTTGTGTTCGACCAGCTGAACTTCACAGAGCTGACTCCAACACCAATGCAGCTACAACTGGCTGACTCTTCAGTCTGTTATCCAGCGGGTATTGCCGAAGACGTCCCGGTGAAGATCCGGAATTACTTCATACCCGTAGATTTTAGGGTGCTAGACATAGACACTGAGAAAGATACACCACTCATTCTTGGGCGCCCATTCCTCAATACTGCAAAAGCTCGCATAGATGTGGGAGCTGGAGAAATCCACTTCCATATCAGTGGCAAGGAGGAAAAGTTTAACTTTCGACCAAGATCAGAGCAATGCTCCATGATTCGAATCAAGTATGGTCCAAATGATAAACACATCAGAGAGGTCAAAGTCACACCTCCAAAGGTGTACTTACTCATTGCATTCATGAGAAGATTAATCTACGAGGAGAATCCGTCGTTTTGACCACGCCAATATCCAAAGGTGACAGAATAATCTAGACCTTCCTGAAGGCCCAAGTCCACCAAGCCGCCAAAGAAGGAATGGTGGAAGAAGCAAGCCAAGCCATCCGAGCCCATCCCTCCAGGCCCGGATGTGAAATGAAGACGGAGGAATGTCCATCTCATCGGACGATAGTGAGACCTACGCCATTAGGTTAAATTGGTAATTATCCCACTTTGGTTTTCTTTCTTTCTTTTTTTTCCACCCCATTTGGATGTCTCCCATTGCATATTTGATTTTTCCTAGCAAGTTGAGAATCTTATATTCTCAACTATCATTTTTCTTTCTTTCTTTTCAATAGAAAATTTTTTATTTGGATTTGAAAAAAAAAAGTTTATTTGAAAAACAATTTTTTCTGAGCTGCACATGTGGCATTTCACCAACGTGCTAACTTTATAGCCGTTGGGGAGCCACTTGCCAAAAAGGGAACCAATGGGGGCCACCTGTCAGGTCGGCAGAACCCCCTGGTCGGCCGAACAGGGAGTGGAGCCAAATTGGCTCCCCTTCCTCCAACGGCTATATTTTGAACCCCAAGTGACCGTTGGAGGGTGCACCCTATAAATTGTGGCCGTGAGGAGCACTTCTCTTCACACACCACATCATTTTACACCTCCCCAAGTTACTCTCTAGCTCACTTTGTTTTTCTTGCTCTTCATTGCAACACTCTTGCTCCAATCCAACCCCAAAAAGATTTTCTTTTGTTTGCATTTGCATTTTACACTCAAGGTTTCAAGAGGAGAAAATTCATTGAGAGTTTTGTTTTCCAAACATTGCTTCTTTTCGGATTTTTCTTGCCTTGTTTTGTTCTTGCTTGTTGAACTCAAAAAGACATGAAGAGGTTGTTCGGAAAGAGGAAGGGGGCTGCAAGCTCAAGCCATGGTGAAGGTTCTAGTGCACGTCTCTCTTCCATGGGTACAAGCCCAAGGAGGAGAAGTGTGTGTGAGGACACTCCCATGGAAGAGAAAAGCAACCCACACAAACTTCTTCATGACAACGACCTTGACATACGAAGCGAAGTTAAAGATCAAGCACACAGGCTTCTCCAAGATCGTGAGTTCTGCCACACCGAGGCTTACGGTCCACAGTTGATCTCCAAAATAGGTATGGACCCCGAATTTCTTTCCATTTGGCATGCAATTGGATTTGATGACTTTGCTCACATAGAGGAGAAAGGTTCACGCCTTCTCACTATCCAATTCCTTTGCACGCTAAGAATAGGATTTGATGGTATTACTTTTATATTATTTCAAAAAGAATACAACATCCTATGGAAATTAGGTAGCATCCTAGGCTTCTATAAATGGTGTTTGCTAGATTTAGACAATTTGCCTAAGTTTAACAAACAAAGTTTTTGGCATGAGCTAACTAGTGAGGTCACATGTAGGGCTCCTAGGAATAGCCACATCCAAAACCCTACCTTACGCTTCATGCATAGATGAGTGGCTATGATTATGTTCCCTAGGGGAGATGTTAGGGTTGTGCGAGATGATGAATTGAAAATTTTGTTTGCCATGACTAAAAAGATAAAAGTTGCTCCAGTCAAAGCCATGATGACACAATGGTTAGATTACATTTCAAAATTAGGACCAATTGAATGCACTTCATTGATTACTCATATTGCTGATAGGGTAGGAGCACTTAAATACTCTTCATTTGAATATATTAAAACTGGAAGAGAATTAATTGATGAAGACTATTTAGTGCAAAGACATACCCTTAAGCATGATCATGATGGCTCCTTGATATTTTTCTATCCCGGCTTTGTCAATGAAATTCGGTTTCCTAACCCAGATTTTCATTTGTACAAATGTTGGAGCCTAACCATTAATCTTCTTCCCCTTGAGGAAGCAAGAAGAAGTAATGTCTCTGGCAGGGTAACAAGGAATCGTGCGAGGACTGCAGCCACAGGCATGCCACCGATAATCTTTCCGGTCCATGAATACCAAGAGGAAGAGAACCCAAGGGGTTATGCGCCCGGATGGACTCAATCTCTAACATATGAGACTGGGGGATCATCTTGGCAAGAATGGCAAAGGTATCCACCCTTGTCCACTTCAAGCTCTAACAGCTTGCCCCCAACGTCCATGAGAAGACGTCGTTCATTTTCGGCTAGAAGTCATCATGAATATAGCCAAGGAATGACGGACCTCAGTAGACGTATGGGAGAACTTGAAGTGAGAACGGGTGACATCTACAGCACACTCCAGGAGCATGTTCACGGTACCCAGGATTGGCAACAACACATGGATGCTCAGTTCACCAACTTCAACACGGCGCTACAACTACAATAAGCCGATCTTGCAGCATAGTTCCGTCATCAAGGGTTCAACCCTTATCACGGAGGTAGTTGAAGAACAAGCTTGGGGGAGGACCCCCACTTGAGGTAACATGTATCACATTCCTTGCATAGTTATTTTCCATCCATCCATCATCCACCTTGCATATATATATATATATATATATATATATATATATATATATATATATATATATATATATATATATATATAAGACATATGTGTGTTGAATACATTGGCTTGTAGTGAATACACTTGGCTTTGATGATAAAAGTTTTAAATATCACCAAAACACCTTTTTGTCAAGGTCCGACTCTAGCTCTGAGCTACAGCAAGGTCTGACGGTAGGTCCAGCTTGTTTTGGGTAGCTCCGGTTACGTTCGATTTTAGGTCCGACTAGCTTTGGTCAGCTCCAATGAGTTTTGTCTTTAGCTCCGATATGTCTTTGATAGCTCCGGCGTGTTTTTGCTAAGCTCCAAGTTGATTTTTCTAGCTCCGGCTTTTGGGATTACTAGTTCCGACTAGTTCTGGTTAGCTCCGGCGCTAGGTCCTGCTAGTTTTGTAAGCTCCGGCGGGAGCTTGGTTGTACTAGTTTTGGTAAGCTCCGGCGCTAGATTCTACTAGCTTTTGTTAGCTCCGGCTCAAGCTCCGGGTTGCTCTAGCAAGGTCCAGAACTTGACCGCAATGCTTCTGCTTTTCATTTGCAATGTTTCATACTTGCTTTACATTGTTGGAAAGATTGCTTAGTATTCATTTGCTAAGTTTTTGGTGCGTTTTGGTTGATATGGATGATATCGTTTTGCTATGCTTTGCAACATGCTTATGTGAGGTTCTCACGTAAGGTGTTGTGTTTGGAACTAACTTGAGTCAAGTCGAGGACTTGGGCTCGTATGGATTAGTTGTTTATTCATGTGCAGGTGTTTCTTGATTTCAAGACATGGCTGGTGACGGGAACCATTGGACTAGTCTCAGGGAGGAGAAGAGGTTCCAACAACCAAATTCAGGAGGAATTGTGGTTGAGCTGATCAGGAGGTTGCGCAGCATGATTGAATCAAGAACAATGCATATGAAGGTATCGTGGACATCATTGGAAGATGTTTGCACGTGTGCAAGGAGTGCATGGACGTGGCTACATGGTTCCGAGACGTGATAAAGAGATGTGGACGTAAAGAATTGGTCGGAAAGGTCCAACCGACTAGGTTATGGACTCAGGCTGCGGCTGAGTCGGGTTTGACTCAAATATGGAAAGATTTGAGTTGGTTATGATAGGATTTCGTGTGGGTCACGAATTTGAGTTGTTTAGGAATGTGGGATACGTTCCTAAGGTGTTTGGAAGTCTTAAGATTGCTTCTATCTGCGTATAGAAGAATCTTGAGTAGTTATGGAAAGTTACGATTCGTGATCTAAGTAGGATTGGAGTCCTAGTTGATATTGGGTTGGCCTAAGGGCTAGTTATATAAGCAAGGGAAGGCCAGAGCTCGTGGTGTACAACTTTGGGGCTGTTCCTCTTGTGTTCTGTTGAATAGAATTCGTAGTTTGAAGGAACTTTTTGTGCCTTGTTCGTCAGACTTGTTCCAGACAAGTTTTACTCGTCGAGTTTCTGGACAGCACTACCTTTCATCAGTGGTTTTATCATAACTCGGGTTTTACAGATTCAATTGACGTGATTCTTTTTGGGTTGTCTTCTAAACTTGATTATCTATCGTATATCAAAATTTCACGGTCATTGGATTTGTGGTCTATGATCTACATGAGTTTCTTTACAGCGTTCCAGAACTGTTTTTCCTCGGGTAGGGCAGTTTGACCTGTGTTTGATCCTTCGATCATAACTTGAGTTTTTCTCAACAGATTTAAGTGATTCTTGTTGTGTTGTCTTCGTGACTTGATTCTCTCTGATATCTATGACTTTTGTCATGGTGAAACACGTTTAGATTAGTCTCATGCATGATTTCTTTAACAGATCGTTTTTCTGCCAAAGGGGTTGGGGTTTAATTGTTTCCGCTGCGTAAGATTTTTAAATCTACCATTCACCCCCCCTCTGGTAGCTTTTCACGTGCTCTTTGATCCTACAATTGGTATCAGAGCCACGGTGCTCTAATCTTTGAGATTTGCACGTGTTTTTGACTAATCATCATGGAGAAGTACTCTGTCAAACCTTGTGTGTTTGCTGGTATTGATTTCCAGGTTTGGAAGGCACGCATGGAGGCTTTCATCCAGGCACAAGGCTTTGCAATATGGGAGAAGGTGTATAAGCCTGTGCCACCCAATGATCAAGTCACGGCCACAAACCTACGGGACGTCGACAACAACAACAAAGCCCGAAACTTGATCATCCAAGGACTCACTCAAAGCGACTTTGATCGTGTCGCGCACCTCCGATCAGCATACGATGTTTGGAGAGCTCTCTGTGATTACCATGAAGGCTCCAACACAATCAAGGAGGTAAAACAAGATATGTTCAAAAAGGAATATATGCGTTTTGAGATGCAACCAGGTGAGTCTATCGATGACCTTTTTGCTCGTTTCAATAAAATTCTCAGCAACTTACGTAGTGTCAATGTAAATTTTTCTGATGCTGAGAATGCTAGGCAACTTCTTCATGCGTTAGACATGTCAATTTGGGAGATGAAAGTAACATCTATTCGTGAATCAACTGTCATGAGTTCTCTTACATTAGATGTACTTTATTCTAAACTAAAAACTCATGAAATTGACATCCTAGCACGTAAGAACCCAAATAAGTCTATTGCATTTGTTTCACAACGTGATATGTCTAGCTCCGGCCTATCATCATCTTGCAATACTCTTGCTTTGTTGTCCTCACTAACCCTGGAGCAGATCGAAGAATTTCTAGAAGAGGAGTTCGCACTCTTCTCTACTAGATTCTCAAAAGCATTGCAAAATGTGAGAACTAGAAGGAGAGGAAGCTCCGGACCTCAACGCTGTTTTGAATGTGGTAAAATAGGACACTTTCGTACAGAATGCCCTAACCTTTCAGGTCCGACCACTCGGGAAGAAAAACAAAGCAAGGTCCGGACCTCCTCTGAAAATTCCAACAAGAAGAAGAAAGGTACCATAGGACGCAAGATGATCAACAGCTTCATCGCCGCACTTCAAGAACTTAGTTCAAGTGATGTAGACTTTGAAAGTGATGAAGATGATGACGATCTGGCCAACTTATGCTTCATGGCGGGCAAAACAAGATCAAGATCAAGTCAGGAGGATGCAAAACACAACAGTGAAGACGATGAGGTATGTTCTACTTGCAATGAAATGTGTGATGCTATTTCTCGTGCAACTATTATTGTCAAGAAAAAGGACAAAAAGCTTAGGGATAGTGCTGCTAAAATTGAATCACTAGAATCTGAAATCAACCGTTTAAAAACATTGATTCCTAGTGATGATGCATGTTCCTCATGTGATTTAATATATGAACAATTGTCCTCATTAAGAAGTGCGCACACCTCCACACTTGATAAACTTGAGTTAGAAATTGAAAAGAACAAAGATCTTGCTGCACTTAATGATAAAAACTTGAAAGATGCTAGCTGTTCTACAATTGATTTGCATTGTTCTACTTGTGATGATCTTGATAAGAAACTACAGGATGCTATGAATGAAATTTCTATATTGAACAATGCTTTACATTCTCATGAAGTTACATTTTGTTCCAATTGCAAACTAAAAGGAAAAACTTCATGTGAAAATTGCCTTGATCTGTCCAATAAACTTGATGACATGCATAGGACATTAGATCGGTTTTGTAATGGGAATAAGAACCTAAACTTGCTGCTGAATTCTTCCAAGTCATGCAATGATAAAACTGGTTTGGGTTTTGATTCTCACTCTCATGCTAAGGCACATCCACCTAAAATTGTAAAGTCATTAGGAAGTGGTTTGATTCAAACAGTTCCTAAACAAAAAGGAGTGGTTTTCAAATCTGCAGGAGTGGTGTCACATTCGGTTTCAAATAAAAATATTGCTTGCTCATCTAGACATGAACACAAAGTTAAATTTCATTGTACCTTCTGTGGAAGAGATGGTCATGTCATAGATTTTTGTTATAGACTAACTAAACAACAGAAAAGGGAAAGAATGGTTGCTAGATCTCATAACTTTCATGCAAAATTTGCTGCACACATTGAACCGAATGTACAACCTGCTGTTTTGAGTCAAAAACATTCAAAGGTTACCTCCGGACCTTCTGTTTTTGCCTCCAGAGCTACTGATTTTTGTGCCACACAAGTAACACCTTATAGGTCAGTAGTCAAGAATAAAAAATCTCAAACTTTGACTCATAAACCTGCTGTTTTGTCTCAGCCTTCGCGTGTTTTTCCTGTTGCACGTCGCATGACTCAGTACTGGATTCCTAAATGCCTTTTGACTAACCCCAGTATTGAGTCATCGACGTATTGTGCTTCTATGTAGGTTACACGTTTGAGGAAGGAGGACATTTGGATTGTGGATTCAGGTTGCTCACGCCACATGACCAGTAACAAAGATTGGTTCTCCTCCCTCTCTTTTGTGTCACGTGTAGAGAATGTTACTTTTGCCAATAATTCTTCAACTCCTATAATTGCTAAGGGTTTGGTTAGAGTAAATGATCACTACACTTTGAAGTATGTGGCACTTGTAAATAATTTTAAATACAACTTGCTTTCTGTTTCACAATTGCTAGATGAAAATCTAGAAGTTATTTTCAATAAAAACTGCTGCAAAGTTGTAAGTTCAAATAGTGAGCTTATTTTTAACATGTCTCGGTTTGGAAGAGTTTTTAAAGCTGATTTTGATATGTCTTCCTCTAAGCATAGTTTTCTAGTTGATAATGATTCAAAGGACTTATATTTTTGGCATCGTAGACTTGGTCACATAGGCTTTGATCACCTAACGCGTGTTAGTGCTCTTAATCGCATACGTGGGCTGCCTAAGCTTAAAGGGGACAAAGAAATTGTGTGCTCTTCTTATAGACATGCTAAGATGGTTGTAGGTTCACATACACCTCTCACAATGATCATGACAACTGAATCATGTCAACTTTTGCATCTTGACACCGTAGGACCTTCACGTGTTCAATCCTTCGGAGGTAAATGGTATGTTCTTGTTATTGTTGATGATTATTCTAGATACTCTTGGGTTTACTTTATGGCGTCTAAGAATGAAGCTTTTAGTCACTTTAGGACTTTATTTCTTAGATTATCAAATGATCACCCAGGATCTTTAAAGGCAATTAGATGTGATAATGGAACTGAATTTAAAAATCAATCTTTTGATCACTTTTGTGCTGAAAATGGAATAGATCATCAACTTTCTTCCCCATATGTACCTCAACAAAACGGTGTTGTAGAAAGAAAGAACAGAACCGTAGTTGAGATGGCTAGGACTATGCTTGATGAATATCAAACTCCTAGGAAATTTTGGGCTGATGCGTTAGCAACCGCTTGTTATGTCTCAAATCGTGTTTTCTTGCGTGCTAAACTAGGTAAAACACCATATGAGCTTCGGTTTGGACATAGGCCTAGTGTTACACACTTTCGGGTCTTTGGTTGCAAATGCTTTGTTAAGAAACATGGTAATCTTGATAAGTTTGAACCTCGATCCATTGATGGCATGTTTCTTGGTTATCCATCTCATACTAGAGGCTATCGTGTGCTTTTACTTGACACTAACAAAATTGTGGAGACTTGTGAAGTGTCTTTTGATGAAGCTAGCCCAGATACTAGCTCCGGTGTTGCAGGACCAGATCCGTATCCTCAGGGGGAGGGTATTTTCGAAGATGAAGAAGAGCCGGTGATACTGCCTAGTAGTTCCGAAGTTGACACGTGTCTAGCTCCGGACATTGAACAAGCTCCGGCTATCACCTATGCTGGTCCTGATCGTCCACAAGTCACAAGCTCATCAATCTACGATGAACCTAATGAAGAAGAAGCTTGTGAGACATCTGTTCCCCTACATTTTTACAAAGATCATCCCCCACAACAGTTGATTGGAAGCTTGCACGAACGAGTCACACGGTCCAGGTTTTGCGATCCAAACTCTTATGCTCATTCTGCTTTTGTTGCTTCTTTTGAACCCAAAGATATATCACACGCACTCACTAATGAATCTTGGATTATTTCCATGCAAGAAGAGTTAGAAAATTTTGAATGAAATAATGTTTGGAAACTTGTACCTCTACCTCAAGGTCACACTTTAATTGGAACTAAATGGGTATATAAAAATAAACAAAGTGAGGATGGGGTTGTGGTTAGGAATAAGGCTAGGTTGGTTGCTCAAGGTTTCACTCAAGTTGAAGGTCTAGATTTTGATGAAACTTTTGCTCATGTCGCTAGATTAGAAGCCATAATAATTTTGTTAGCTTTTGCAGCATCTAAAGGTTTTAAGCTATATCAAATGGATGTTAAAAGTGCTTTTCTTAATGGCTACATAGATGAGGAGGTTTATGTCAAACAACCACTGGGTTTTGAAAATCCAGATTTTCCTAATCATGTTTACAAACTGTCCAAAGCCTTATACGGTCTCAAACAAGCCCCTAGAGCATGGTATGATAGGTTAAAAACATTCTTACTTGAAAAGGGGTTTACAATGGGCGAGGTTGATAAAACTCTTTTTGTGCTTAAGAATGGAAATGACTCATTATTCGTTCAAGTGTATGTGGATGATATTATCTTTGGTTGTGCTTCTCATGATCTTGTGTCCAAGTTTTCAGCAATGATGAGTCCCGAATTTGAAATGAGTATGATGGGTGAACTCACTTACTTTTTGGGGCTGCAAATCAAGCAAACCAAGGAGGGTACCTTTGTGCATCAAACGAAGTATACCAAAGACCTCCTAAGGCGCTTCAACATGGACAAAAGCAAGCCTCTTCGGACACCAATGGGAACAGCAACAACACTTGAACTTGATGAAGATGGTGAACCCGTGGATCAAAAAGAATATAAAAGCATGATCGGATCACTTTTGTACCTCACGACATCAAGACCGGACATACAATTCAGTGTATGTCTTTGTGCACGGTTTCAATCTTCCCCACGTGTTTCACATCGTCAAGCCGTCAAAAAGATTCTCAGGTACTTACATGGAACTCAAGAATTTGTCATTTTTCTTCCTTCTTCCTCAACTGTTACTTTGAAAGCTTTTTCGGATGCTGATTTTTGGGAGTTGTAGGATTGATAGGAAAAGTACTTCCGGTGCTTGTCATTTTCTTGGTAATTCTCTTGTTGTTTGGTCCTCTAGAAAACAAAATTCAGTTGCACAATCCACAGCCGAATCTGAATATGTAGCTGCTGCTAGTGCTTGCTCACAAATTCTTTGGATTGTTCAAACACTTAAGGACTATGGGGTTGATCTAGATAGTGTTCCACTGTTTTGTGATAACACTAGTGCTATTTGCATTGCCAAAAACTCCGTGCAACATTCTAGAACTAAGCACATTGATATTAGGTATCACTTTCTCCGAGATAACGTTGAAAAAGGAAACATTGTGCTTCACCATGTATATACCGAACATCAATTGGCTGACATTTTTACAAAACCTTTGGATTTCACTTGTTTTTGTTTCATTCGTAGTGAAATAGGGGTTATGCATCCTTATGGCTTAAATTGAGGGGGGCTTTTGAAACTTGGGAAGTCTATGTGTGAATCTGAAATAAAAATAATATGAGCATAGTATTTCATACATATATGACTTTGTGATTCCTTTTACATGCTGAAAGTTCTTACTACATTACTCGTGTTATACATTTTGTAGTTTTTGCCATGTCTAGTAATTGGAATAATTACTTACACTAAAACTGGTCATGGTCGAACTTTCTTGCTATTTTGAACTTATTACATGTTCACAAGTGCTTTTAATCA
The DNA here is from genome assembly GCA_036927565.1 of Tuctoria greenei. Classification (NCBI taxonomy): domain Eukaryota; kingdom Viridiplantae; phylum Streptophyta; class Magnoliopsida; order Poales; family Poaceae; genus Tuctoria; species Tuctoria greenei. Next base: position 76,609,720 of record JAYESD010000003.1, on the reverse strand, counting down.
TTAAGAATTCATCAAGTAATCAACTCACATGTTGAGTTTTTATGAACAAATATAAATTGAGAAAAGATCAAGCGAATATGCATGCATCGCACTTCTTCTTTTGAGATGGCTTGTCATTGCACTTAGATATGAACTTGGAAGAAGTTGTGTATGACTAAAACCATGTCATTAAGCTTCTGGTTGTCAAATGACATAGGCTTGGCTTGGTTGGTTAGAATAAGGCAGATGCGCATATAATCTCTTGCAAATATCATATGATATAAATTTATGCTTTGAAAAATAATAAAATGCAGCAACTAGTGTCATGCTATCAGGTTTTGAGATAGTTAAGTTTGTGAGATCATGACTTGCTTAAATTGAAAATTACATTTGATCTCTAGCATGGCTTACACTACTTTATGTATTTCATTGATGTGATAATGTAAGGTACTTGATAGTATGACTTGGATGAGCTTTGTTTATATGTATATGTTATAATATGCTCATAACAACTAAAGTTGGAGAGATAATTTGTTTATATGCTCATGACTTGCTGAATACATTGTCAAAGGGGGAGAGATATGCATGAAGAGAAAGAAAATATGTGCATAAGGAGAGATAATAAAGGGGGTCATAAGGAGAGATAATAAAGGGGGAGACATTTTCTTCTCATTTTACTTTTGATTTACAAAAGGGGAGAAATTGCCTTCAAATCTTTTATGTGAATAAGCCAATTGTTCGGATTTTAAATGGTGTTGCCAATGCATTCATCAAGGGGGAGATTGTAAGACCTATGTGTGCTGAATACATTGGCTTGTAGTGAATCCACTTGGCTTTGATGATAAAAGTTTTAAATATCACCAAAACACCTTTTTGTCAAGGTCCAACTCTAGCTCTGAGCTACAGCAAGTCTGACGGTAGGTCCGGCTTGTTTTGGGTAGCTCTGGTTACGTTCGATGCTAGGTCCGACTAGCTTTGGTCAGCTCCGATGAGTTTTGTCTTTAGCTCCGACATGTCTTTGATAGCTCCGACGTGTTTTTGCTAAGCTCCGAGTTGATTTTTCTAGCTCCGGCTTTTGGTATTACTAGTTCTGACTAGTTCTGGTTAGCTCCGGCGCTAGGTCCTGCTAGTTTTGTAAGCTCCGGCGGGAGCTTAGTTGTACTAGTTTTGGTAAGCTCCGGCGCTAGATTCTACTAGCTTTTGTTAGCTCCGGCTCAAGCTCCGGGTTGCTCTGGCAAGGTCCGGAACTTGACCGCAGTGCTTCTGCTTTTCATTTGCAATGTTTCGTACTTGCTTTACATTGTTGGAAAGATTGCTTAGTATTCATTTGCTATGTTTTTGGTGCGTTTTGGTTGATATGGATGATATCGTTTTGCTATGCTTTGCAACATGCTTATGTGAGGTTCTCACGTAAGGTGTTGTGTTCGGAACTAACTTGAGTCAAGTCGAGGACTTGGGCTCGTATAGATTGGTTGTTTATTCATGTGCAGGTGTTGCTTGAGTTCAAGACATGGCTGGTTACGGGATCCATTGGACTAGTCTCAGGGAGGAGATGAGGTTCCAACAACCAAATTCAGGAGGAATTGTGGTTGAGCTGATCAGGAGGTTGTGCAGCATGATTGAATCAAGAACAATGCATATGAAGGTATCGTGGACGTCATTGGAAGATGTTTGCACGTGTGCAAGGAGTGCATGGACGTGGCTACATGGTTCCGAGACGTGATGAAGAGATGTGGACGTAAAGAATTGGTCGGAAAGGTCCAACCGACTAGGTTATGGACTCAGGCTGCGGCTGAGTCGGGTTTGACTCAAATATGGAAAGATTTGAGTTGGTTATGATAGGATTTCGTGTGGGTCACGAATTTGAGTTGTTTAGGAATGTGGGATACGTTCCTAAGGTGTTTGGAAGTCTTAAGATTGCTTCTATCTGCGTATAAAAGAATCTTGAGCAGTTATGGAAAGTTACGATTCGTGATTTGAGTAGGATTGGAGTCCTAGTTGATATTGGGTTGGCCTAAGGGCTGGTTATATAAGCAAGGGAAGGTCAGAGCTCGTGGTGTACGACTTTGGGGCTGTTCCTCTTGTGTTCTATTGAATAAAAGTCTTAGTTTGAAGGAACTTTTTGTGCCTTGTTCGTCCGACTTGTTCCAGACAAGTTTTACTCGTCGAGTTTCTGGACAGCACTACCTTTCATCGGTGGTTTTATCATAACTCGAGTTTTATAGATCCAATTGATGTGATTCTTTTTGGGTTGTCTTCTAAACTTGATTATCTATCATATATAAAAATTTCACAGTCATTGGATTTGTGTTCTATGGTCTACACGAGTTTCTTTGCAGCGTTCCAAAACTGTTTTTCCTCGGGTAGGGCAATTTGACATGTGTTTGATCCTTCGATCATAACTTGAGTTTTTCTCGACAGATTTAAGTGATTCTTGTTGTGTTGTCTTCGTGACTTGATTCTCTCTGATATCTATCACTTTTGTCATGGTGAAACACGTTTAGATTAGTCTCATACACGATTTTTTTAACAGATCGTTTTTCTGCCGAAGGGGTTGGGGTTTAATTGTTTCCGCCGCGTAAGATTTTTAAATCTATCATTCACCCCCCCTCTGGTAGCTTTTCACGTGCTCTTCGATCCTACAATATATATATATATATATATATATATATATATATATATATATATATATATATATATATATAGGTTAGATTTGCTTTCATCAAATAAAGATATGTGGTAAGAATGATTTAGAATCACATAGATGAAATGATAAATAGTTTCTATATTTTATTTTCCTAAGTCTCTAGTTTACAACTTGCTACTCTCCGAATATTGCTTTCATTGGTTTGAAATACCACCTTAATTTGGAAGTTGTGGGTACCAAAATCTTAATCTAATTCTAGGTTGTTGCAAGATTAGAATTAGTAATAGGGCCGCTAGTCCTAGTTTGAAAGTAAAACATAGATTTCTGGAGAAATTCTAAAAAGATTTAAGTTTCCCACAATTGATTGGAAATACCTACCAAAGCCATATGATGTTCATACATAGACAAAACCTCATGCATATGCTATTTGCTTTTACATTGAGCCTAGTCAAACTAGTATAGACCTATGTGAGAAATCATTCAACTCTTTTTGAATTCAAGACTTCACGTGCACATGCCATACTTCTACACTAGAAGTAAGCAAAACGTCCATCATATCCACCATACCACAATAAAAAGAAAAACTCCATGTTATTCATGTTTAGCACTCTCTTCAAAATTCATTGCAAAGAAAGGGAGTAGAAGACATGGCTACAAAAAGAAAATGAAAAAAAGCATGCTTACATCATAAGCATGAGAAAAAAAAAGAGAGAGAAAATAAAAGTAGCCATGTTTCATCCCTGCAAAAGAAAGAGAGATTATACCAAAAAGGAGTTATCTCAAGTATCCACATCCACTTTCACTCCATCAAACATGCACTACTCTTGAATCAAAAAGTTTTGATTTGAATTCTCCTAAGGCTTACTCTTTTGACTTAGCAATATATGTGATGCAAATATGCCTACTTACTTTGCTTACCAAGCTCCACACACAATCCATATTCAATGAGTAGGAATAGTAGAGGCACAATGCTTTGGTGTGGAAATATTTCCACTATCCAGAAAGGAGTGATTGATAGAATTAAATTGAGGTATTTGATATCTAAATTGAATTCTTTGGGATTTAAGTGGAACTTGATTTCTAGGCTATGTTTGCTCCATTTGCTATTCTACCTTTCAACTACTCATGAATATGAAAAAGCATAAGCCCCATGATAACTTAAGAAAGTTAGAGTATCATAGTCAATTTGTACAATACTAGGTAGAGTATCTTGTTGTGCATTAGATACTTTTGAAAATAAGACATTGTAGCAACTCCTGATCATCAACCTAAAGTCTTGACTTTGCTCGGGACGAGCAAAGGATAAGCTTGGGGGAGTTTGTTGACGGCGGTTATATACCAATTTCATTCGTCAATTTAACTCAATTATGTTAAGGATTTGTCATTTCTTGCACACATTACCTTTCTATCTAACCCAATTCCACTTGGACTTGGAAAAATATGTGTATGCAACATTTTATGCAGAAAATGAGGAAATGTAGAGGGACCAATCCTATAAAATATCATCTCAGCCAATAAGGCGATGACACATGGCATCCCATGGATCAAATGGCCCACAAACAGAAGTATTTGAGGAGACCCAATGGTTTATCACCCAGATAAATCAAGGGGGCCCACCTGGCAGCCACCTGGAGGAAGCACTCCACGTTTGGAGTGCTGACCAGGTCGGCCGAACCCTTCCTGGTGCTAAACGTGGTCAAACGACGAGTGTTGGCTCCTCTTGGCTTGAAGGAGTCAATGGTGACTGATTCGCGCGCTTTTGGTGGAGGGAACCGACCTCAACACTAGTATAAATAGAACCTCCTACCCCTCACTTTAACACACACCACTTGAGCTTCATCTCTGTTGTATACACTATCATCCATAGTCTTAGAGGAGTTAGGTTGTAGAGAGGAGAGTCTCTAGTCCCAAGTCCAAATTGGGAAAGGAGTAAGGAGTCTCTCTCTTCCCAATCCTACATTGGGAAAGGTATGGCTCATGTATTCTTTCTTGTATTTGTGACTTTATGCATAATAAAGATAGTATCTTTAGTCTCTACTTATACATATACTTGGGCAAAGCGTTTCTTGTTTGATTGTGGAGTCCATGTATGTGGAAGGTATAGCTTCTATGACTGTTTCATCATGAACATATCTCATTATCATAGAACCTATAGACCCCCACTATAGTCTAGTCAATTATAACATAACTAGGTTAGTATGGATAATTATTTGTGTATCAACATTGGTTCAATGATGATTCAATTCATTGCCTTAGGATGGCTTGTGACTAGGCTCTTAAGGTAATTACTTAATATGCCTTAGAATGTGGCCAAGAGGGGGGGTGAATAGGCCTTTTTGAAATTTGTCAGAACCTGCAACACTTAACAACCAGTTCAAAACCAGAGATATCGGACTAGTCCGGTAAAGTGCGGACTAGTCCAGTGTGTACTGACTACTTTCATTAAGTTTGATTGGTTAATTTGATTCTTCAATGTATGCAGCAGAAATATATAGTTAAATGAAGTGTTGCAGGATTATGGACTAGGGTCTATCACAATTCAAACTTATATATAATGATTCAATGTAAAGTATGCAATAATGATTGAAACCCTAGATTGTTGTGATGAATAAAAACGATGAATACGAAGAAAGACACAAGAGTTTATCCCATGGTTCGGCTCCCACAGAGGCAACCTACATCCACATTGAGAAGTCCACAAAAGGACCGGGTCTTCTTCAACCCTACCCTCGTCGGATCACCACGAAGGCCAATCCTCTTCCACTTATCACAAAGGGGTGAATAACCGAATTAAAAGGGGCCTTCTCACACGTTGAGGGCTCCCTTAGATTACAACATGAAATACCACCAAGAACACACTGAAAAGATTACAATTAAATCACAGGAGTATGTTAGAGAATCAAATCAAGAGCTCAATGAGTGTTGAACGTGTCTCTCCAATGATCTAGAGTGAATCCTCAAAGGATTGATCTTTGTTGCACTTAATTTCATGGAGAGATGTGGTTTTTGAGGCTCTTGGGAGGTGTGACAGCGCTAGGGTTCAAGAGAGTTTAAAGTTGGGTCGTGTACCTATATTTATATGGGGTTTTTAAAAGTGACCGTTAGGGTTTAGAAAGATCGGACTAGTCTGTGGTGGACATCGGACTAGTCCGGTGTGCTGTGTGTAGCAAACCCTAAGTGTCCCGAAATATCGGACTAGTCCGGCTAGGAGCGGACTTGTCCGATTTCGCTTCTAGAAATCTTCAAACTAGTCCGATAGTCGTCGGACTTGTCCGTACATGTCAAACCCTAAGTGAATTGGGTGACAAGTCCGCACTTGGAGGACTTGTCCGATTTAGGTCAGAGGGATTTTTGGACTAGTCCATTCTAATATCGGACTTGTCCGATTTAGAACGGAACGAATATCGGACTAGTCCGGTGGTGATCGGACTTGTCCGATTTTGTGTGACTTGTGAAGTGTTTTGAGTACTAGTCCGCACTGGGGAGGACTAGTCCGATTCTAGTCAGAGAGATATCGGACTAGTCCGATGGATATCGGACTTGTCCGATTTTGTGCAGAGAGGATATCGGACTAGTCCGGTGACATTCGGACTAGTCCGGTCCTATATAACTTTGTGCAATGCGTGTGTTTAATTGTGATTGAGCTCTTGGGGTGTGTTTCCTTAACACACTCCATACACAATGATCTACTATTCTTCTTCCTTGAGCTCATTTCCACTTTGCTCCTCATTCTCCCTTCTTTTTGGCACTTTGCTTGTTTTGCTATTAAAACTTGTGCTCATCTCAACAAATAGGTTAGGATCTCATTTGCTTGTCATAAATCATCCAAAAACCACAAGGGATTCCTAGATGCACTTTCAATCTCCCCCTTTTTGGTGATTGCTGACAACCAATTGAGATTTCACAAAATATGATAAAAATTGAGATTTTCATAAAGTATGCACATATGAGTCTAAAATACATCAAGCAGTGAAAACATAATCCATATGTGCATTATTTATGGTGGGATGCATGACTAAGTATATCGAAACAATGAGAATGACATAAATCAACCAAAACCAAGCATGTGTGTCATTCTAGGAGTAAAATCACATAACTCAACATTTACTTCTCAACAGATCATAACATTGCATCACAAAACCATAGTTAACTTAAGAGCATAGTTAAAGCTTTACAACCCGCAAAAAAAAAGTCAAAAAGCATACAAGAGAGCTCTCTCCTCGCATCCTACAGCTAAGGCTAAGAATCCCCCTTAATATCTCCCCGTTTGGCATCAAGACACTAAAAAGAAGGAGAGGAGGGTCCTAAGGTCTTCACTCTTTGTTGTCAGTCCTCTCATCGTCGTCTACGTCATCTTCATCTTTAGCCTGATGAGGAGGAGGAGGAGGAGGAGGTGGTGCGGAGTCACTCGAGCCCCCAATGCCAAAGTAGGCAAGCTCGGAGGGGGTCAAGGGCCCGAGCTCGATGAAGTCTGAGTCTGAATCCTCAGAGATTACTGGAGACCCAATGGGTTCAATCTCCAATTTCTGGCAAATTTGCTTCACATTTGCCTTCACATACTTCATATCTTCTTTTCTTCTCTTGTTGAGCTTATGGGCCTTCACTTCGGCCTTTTTGCAGGAAGCGAAGATGGCAGCCAGGTATTTGAAGATTCCACTGGTTGATCCCCTTTGAGGAGCTGCCCTGGTGGCAGGAGCAGCTCTTGCATCTTCAGTCCTTCTTGCCGGTGCCTCAGGACTGGAGGCTGGCGAGGGAGCAGCCTGGACACTTGGCTTCTGAGGCATCTGAGGCCTCAAGGGTAGGTGCTCCACATCCTTAACAAATTCAATCCCGGTGACCTTCTCGATCACAAACATCATATATGTGGCATACCCACAAGATCTGTTGGGTGTGCAGGATATGTTGACCATGTCATTACAGATGTAGTTCGCCACATCAATTTGGCGGTCCTCGCTTTTCACCCTCATCAATGTCCGGAGATAACCCTGCACACTCCAGGCATCTCCATCCTTGGGAGCGATGGTCTTCCTCAAGACTCTATTGAGCACCACAAAGAATGGCTTCTTGTTCTTTGTGGATGGAGGGTTGAACTTGGAGTTTGGCTCATATAGGAACTTCATCTTATCCTTCTCAATGACACCTATGTTGTGGATGATCAAGCAGATAGATCTTGAGGTGTCAAGGTGAAGCAGGCTTGCAAAGTCTTCTTGGGTGATACTGTACTTGGACCCATGAGTCATCCAAGTAACACTTTCTTCATCTTCACTTGAGAAATGGCATGTAGCAAAGAATTGTGATATGACTTCATTATTCCAGTTGTTCCTGAAGGCAAAGAGATCCTTCAGGCCATGCCTCTCAATGGCTTGTACCACTTTAGTGAACGGGGAGCAGCCCTTCTTCTCAAAATGTTCCCAATCAATCCATTGACTGTGCACAACCGGTGTCTTCATTGGGAGATACACAGATTTGTAGAAATCTGCATGGAAGTTGCACCAAAATCTTCCGTTGGCAGCTTTCTTCGGTTGGCCATACCAATCAATGCTTCTGAACTTTGCTGCCGAATCACTTCCCTTCCTGTTGAACTTCTCTTTAGTGGGGTCCCGGACCCCTTCCCTCAGAGCATGGAGCTTCAACGGGCCAACTGGACCCGTCGATATCCCTTTGCCCTTGCCTTTGGCTAGGCGGGCACTTGTCGAGCTAGGGCCACCACCGGTGGTAGCCCTAGAAGCTAGCACCTTGGAGGCCGGCTTCTTCGCTAGCACTTTCCTCCGAGCCTGTGGACGAGATGGAGCTGGCTTGGAAGGTCTCTCTTGGCGCTTCTTGCCAAGACTCGTCGAGGTCCGAGGTGCCACCATCTCGGTCTCAAAGTCAGAAACTTCATTGTTCAAGCTCAACATGACCGGAGAAGGAGTGGCATGATTGAAGATGAATGGTACAAGGCATAGGTGTGAAAGGATAGCAAGGAATTGCATTGAGGAATTGAAAAGTTAGGTTTTGAGCTCAGAAAAATCAGACTTGTCCGGTGTACAGGCACGGACTAGTCCGGGGGACCGGACTTGTCCGTGCATGGATCGGACTAGTCCGGTATTCATACTCAAAAACCTAAGTGACAGGACAAATATTGATTCCTAATGCACAACAAGCGTAGCATAAACGTAATACATCAAGGAGGCATGTATATAGTGGAATATGCTAGGCTATTTGGTCAACAATGATGAAATTTGGGATTTCTAGGGTTTGAGTGAAAATTACCGAAGAAATCGATTGGAACTTGGAGACGAGGATGTTGAAGGCCGGACTTGTCTGAGAACTTCAATCCCAATGCGATGACGATCAAATTCCACCTAAACTTGTGAAGTTCCGATGGAGAAATCAAGGAATCGCCTTGGGAGCTCGAGTGGAAGAGAGAGAACGCGTGAGGCAAGAGTGGAGGTGAAGAAATTAGGGTTTGGCGGCGGCTAGGGTTATGGACACGAAAAATCGGACAAGTCCGGAGATGACCGGACTAGTCCGAACTTTTCCAGAGGACTATATCGGACTAGTCCGTTATATACCGGACTAGTTCGGCCTAACCGGCACTCCGTGGACTAGTCTGCATGGGCGGACTAGTCCGAGTAACCACGGACTAGTCCGTGGTCACCAGGCAAGAATTGCTTAGCCCATTCATATATATTTGAAGGTACATATTTAGAAAATAGGGAGGCAAATCAAATGAAATAAACTTGATGAATATGATCCGTAAGCATACAACAATCAAGCAATGATCATAATTCACCAAGATCTAATAATTAACATAGTTTTCGGAAGAGAATTGATAGAGATGTTTTTCACAATCCAATCAACATATTTTGAAGAATTCATACAGGTATACAACATTTCAAGCCACACTCCGAGCATCAAGGATATTTAGTTCATTTCGGAGTTCACAAAAGCGCTTTTCGTCAAGTGGAATGGTGAATATGTCGGCCAATTGCTTTTGGGTGTTAACATGGGAAATGGCTATGTCTTCTTTCATGGAATGATCTCTCAAAAAGTGATGTCTTATATCTGTGTGTTTAGTTCTAGAGTGCTCAACTGGGTTGTGGGCAACTTTAATGGCACTCTCATTGTCACAAAAGGAGTGGAATACGGTTCATGTTGTAACCGTAATCCCTTAGAGTTTGTCGCATCCAAAGGAGTTGTGCACAACAACTCCCGGCTGCAACATACTCTGCTTCGGCTATGGATAAGGCAATGGAATTTTGTTTCTTGGAGGACCAAGAAACTAAGGATCTCCCTAGAAATTGGCATGTACTGGAGGTGCTTTTTCTATCTACTTTGCATTCGGCATAATCTGCACCGGAGTAACCAATGAGATTGAATTTTGAGCCTTTAGGATACCAAAGACCAAGGTTGAATGTATGAACTAAATATCTCAAGATCTTTTTTACGGCTGTCAATTGACACTCCTTAGGATTGGCTTGAAATCTTGTACACAAACATACACTCAACATAATGTCTGGCCTAGATGCACATAAATAGAGTAGAGATCCAATTATGGAGCGATATACCTTTTGGTCGATGCTAGGTCCATCTTCATTGAGATCCAAGTGGCCATTTGTTGCCATGGGAGTCTTTATAGGTTTCGCCTTGTCCATACCAAACTTCTTGAGTATGTCTTGCATGTACTTGGTTTGGCTTATGAACGTCCTTTCCTTTTGTTGTCGCACTTGGAATCCCAAGAAGTACTTTAGTTCTCCCATCATTGACATCTCAAACCTATCTGTCATGATTTTACTAAATTCCTCACAAGATTGATTAGTTGACCCAAAAATTATATCATCAACATAAATTTGACAAATAAAAAGATCATTGTCAAAATTGTTTGTGAATAGTGTATAATATATTTTGCCAATCTTAAAGTCATTTTCAATTAAGAAATCTCTAAGACACTCATACCAAGCTCTAGGAGCTTGTTTGAGGCCGTAGAGAGCCTTATGCAATTTGAATACGTGGTCAGGAAACTCTTCGTCTTCAAACCCGGGGGGTTGCTCCACATACACCTCCTCCTTGATTGGTCCGTTGAGGAAGGCGCTTTTCACATCCATTTGATACAGCTTGAAATCATGGTGAGTAGCATATGCAAGTAATATTCTAATAGATTCAAGTCTAGCTACTAGAGCAAAGGTCTCATCGAAATCCAAACCTTCGACTTGTGAATACCCTTTGGCCACAAGTCGTGCATTGTTCCTTGTCACCACCCCGTGTTCATCTTGTTTGTTGCGGAAGACCCACTTGGTGTCGACAATGTTCGCATTGGGTCTTACCACGAGTTCCCACACCTCGTTCCACTTGAAATTGTTCAATTCTTCTTGCATTGCCACCACCCAGTCCGGGTCCTTCAGTGCATCCTAAACCCTGCGCGGTTCCAAAAAGGATACAAACGAATAGTGTTCACAAAAGTTAGCTATAAGAGATCTAGTGGTTACTCCCTTTTGGATGTCACCGATGATATTGTCGATTGGGTGATCCCTTTGGACGCATTGGTGTACTCTTGGGTGTGGCACTTGAGGTGTTATATCTTCATGATCATCTTCTTCTCCCCCTAAATGGTTGCCTTCATTTGGATCCTTATTTTCCTCATATTTAGCGAACATTCTTCTTTCTCCGGTCATATGGTTGGTGCACCCACTGTCTAGCATCCATTTAGATCCACCGGAGGAATAGGACTGCAAAAACAGATTATGCTTTGGTTTTAGGTACCCAAGCTTGCTTGGGTCCTTGGAGGTTAGTTACAAGACATTTGGGCACCCACACATGAGACTTGGTGTTCCCATGGCGTGGCCCAACATATTGAGCATAAACTTTGCCAAAATTATTTCTCATTAAGACATATGAGGCATCGAAGGTTCTAAACAATATCTGTTGTTGTTTATGTACAGGACTAGTCTGGGAGGCCGGACTTGTCCGGGCCACGTCCGGACTAGTCCAAACTTTTTCAGTTTGAGAGGGTCTTCCCTTTACAAAGGCAATCCTTTCCTTGTTATTCTTATGGCTTTTAGCATGTTGCTTTTCACCATAAGAATAACCAATGCCATATTTGACATTTGGAGGTCTTTGGACCAAGTATGCACTGCGTGCATATTTGATCTTCTCCTTGTCAAATATGCCACTCTGGGTAGGATGCTTATCCTTTGTAGAGGTCAGCTTGTCTTTCAAACTGATGTCAATTTTATTGCATATACAAGTAGAAGCAACCTCAGTTTTAGTGATTTAAGAAGGTGAACTTGAAGAGGGTGAAGGTTCACCTTGCTTGAGTGACTCAACTTGCACTTCAAGGATCTTGTTAACCTTGATCAGGTCAGCAAGTTGGTCCTTGATTGTAGCATTTGAGTCGGTTAACTCCAAGCAAGTTTCCTTGCTTGAAGCTAACTCAAGATTTAGTGATTTGCTTCGTTCCTTTTCAAGTTCTTGAAGCTTGTCAAGTTCGACATATTGCTTCTTTTGGGAGATGATCATGTCCTCTTGACGATGTATTAACCTCTCCTTCTCAACAAGTTGATCAAGCAAAAAATTCATTTTTGTGTTTGTTTTCCTATCTAGTCCAATAAGCATATCCTCATTATCACTATTGATTTCATCATCACTAGAATAGGAATGCACAGAAGGGGTTTTAATGGTTACCTTGTGTTTACCTTCCTTTGCCATAAGGCAAGTGCCATCTCCCTTCCATGCGCCGAGTGTAGGGAAGAGAGTAGACTTCTTGGATGTCTTCTTGATGGCTATGCTAGCCATCTCTTCTTCCTCGGATGATGAGGACTCATCATTTGAGTCCCACTCTTTCCCAATGTGCGCTTGTTCGGCTTGTTTCTTCTTCTTGAAGAATTTCTTGGGTTGAGGCTTGGCTTCTTTGCTCTTCTTCTTGTTCTCTTCATATGGGCAATCGACTATAAAGTGGCTATACTCACCACAATTATAGCATGCCCGCCTCAACTTTGGCTTTGTTCTTTCTTTGTACTTTCCTTTGCTTGATTTGGCCCCTTGTCTTTTCTTCATTATTCTCTTGAATTTCTTCATGAACAATATCATGTCTTATTCATATAATTCACTGCTCTCATCATCACTGTCTTCTTCTAGCTGAGCTTCTCGAGCTTCATTAGATAGGGGCTTGAGGGTGGACTTCAAGGCAACCCCTTTCTTCTTTGCCGAGGTGAGGTCGGCAATCTCCTTGACATGCTTTGCTTGTTTTTCCATCATCTCGAAGTTGATGATCTTTCCAAGCAATTCATCTGGAGTCATCCTTTTGTATCCGGGGCTTTCTCTGATCATGGAGCATAGGGTGACGTTGCGAGGCATGAAAGCTCTAAGGATGATCTTTACCACCTTGTGGTCATTCCACTTCTTACTTCTGTATGATTTGACCTTGTTGATGAGTGTCTTCAATCGGTTGTACATGTCCTAGGGTGACTCGTCTTCTTCAATTGCGAATCTTCCTAATTCGCCTTCGATCATTTCGATCGTTGCTTCACGCACATGACGGTCACCTTCATGTGCAGTTTGCAGTGTGTCCCAAATCTCCTTAGCAATCTCGAGTCCATCCACCTTGGTGAACTCGTCCGACTGAGCGAAGAGGTAATTACTGCAGCAGCTTGAGCATTTCGATGAATAGCCTGCTCTTGGCTTGGTGTGAGCTCTTCGTCATCGTCCGGGATATCTATCCCTATGCACACAATATGCTATAAACTTGGATTGAGGGAAATTAGATGCATTTTCATATTTTTCCTCCACATTGAGTAATCACTTCCATCGAAATGTGGGGCTTTTCCAAGTGGGATAGACAGATAATGATTATTATTGGAATTGAGACGATCATAGTTAAAGGGATATCGGGAGTAGTCGGTGTGACTACGCCCCTTCTTCTTTTCTTCAATCTTCACTTTCCCTTCGGAAAGTGTCTTCTTTCTTAGGAGCGCCTTTAGTTCTAGCGTCTCCTAATCATCGTCCTCAAAGTCTTGAATGGCTTCGAGGATCTTCTCCACTTTGAGGTTCTTTTCATCATCAACCTTTTCTTGGTTGTTGCTCTTGTGGATGTCCTTCATGTCCGACATGATCTTCTTAGAGCGATTAGTCTCTTTCTTGAAGAACCTGCTCTGATACCAATTGAATGTGGCCTAGAGGGGGGGTGAATAGGCCTTTTTGAAATTTGTCGGAACCTGCAACACTTAACAACCAGTTCAAAACGAGAGATATCGGACTAGTCAGGTAAAGTGCGGACTAGTGCGGTGTGTACCGACTAGTTTGATTAAGTTTGATCGATTAATTTGATTCTTCGATGTATGCAGCGGAAATATATAGTCAAATGAAGTTTTGCAGGATTATGGACTAGGGTCTATCACAATTCAAACTTATATTTAATGATTCAACGTAAAGTATGCAACAATGATTGAAACCCTAGATTGTTGTGATGAATAAAAACGATTAATACCAAGAAAGATACAAGAGTTTATCCCGTGGTTCGGCTCCCACAGAGGCAACCTACATCCACGTTGAGGAGTCCACAAAAGGACTGGGTCTTCTCCAACCCTACCCTCGTCGGATCGCCACGAAGGCCAATCCTCTTCCACTTATCACAAAGGGGTGAATAACCGAATTCAAAGGGGCCTTCTCACACGTTGAGGGCTCCCTTAGATTACATAACGAAATACCACCAAGAACACACTCAAAAGATTACAATGAAATCACAGGAGTGTGTTAGAGAATCAAACCAAGAGCTCAATGAGTGTTGAACGTGTCTCTCCAATGATCTAGAGTGAATCCTCAATGGATTGATCTTTGTTGCACTTAATTTCGTGGAGAGATGTGGTTTTTGAGGCTCTTGGGAGGTGTGACAGCGCTAGGGTTCGAGAGATTTTAAAGTTGGGCCGTGTACCTCTATTTATATGGGGTTTCTAAAAGTGACCGTTAGGGTTTAGAAAGATCGGACTAGTCCGTGGTGGACACCGGACTAGTCCGATGTGCTTTGTGTAGCAAACCCTATGTGTCCCGAAATATCGGACTAGTCCGGCTAGGAGCGGACTTGTCCGATTTCGCTTCTGGAAATCTTCAGACTAGTCCGATAGTCATCGGACTTGTCCGAACATGTGAAACCCTAAGTGAATTGGGTGACAAGTCCGCACTTGGAGGACTTGTCCAATTTAGGTCAGAGGGTTTTTCGGACTAGTCCGTTCTAATATCGGACTTGTCCGATTTAGAACAGAACGAATATCGGACTAGTCCGGTGGTGATCGTACTTGTCTGATTTTGTGTGACTTGTGAAGTGTTTTGAGGACTAGTCCGCACTAGGGAGGACTAGTCCGATTCTAGTCAGAGAGATATCAGACTAGTCTGATGGATATCGGACTTGTCCGATTTTGTGCAGAGAGGACATCGGACTAGTCCGGTGACATTCAGACTAGTACGGTCCTGTATAACTTTGTGCAATGTGTGTGTTTAATTGTGATTGAGCTCTTGGGGTGTGTTTCCTTAACACACTCCATACACAATGATCTACTATTCTTCTTCCTTGAGCTCATTTCCACTTTGCTCCTCATTCTCCCTTCTTTTTGGCACTTTGCTTGTTTTGCTATTAAAACCTATGCTCATCTCAACAAATAGGTTAGGATATCATTTGCTTGTCATAAATCATCCAAAACCCACAAGGGATTTCTGGATGCACTTCCAAGGATAGCTAAGTAGCATTGGATGTCTCGTAGACCCACGGATTGAAGAGGTAGGCAGTAGGTGGTGACAGCCCTATCTATCCTTTGTAATCCTCCACGTTCGGCTATGCCACAGGCTCTTGGTGGGAGTCCCCTAGTATTGCTAGAGGTAAGCCGTGTCTAATGTGTTGAACCACATAGCATAAGTATTCACTATTGATCTAGCTTATGGATAATTAGTTTAGGCTATGTATATGTACAATAGAGCATAGTAGGAGTACCTCCATAACTCTCAACCTTAACTAACCTCTAGAATTCTCTTATCCCCCTTAGACTTGAAAGCTTTTGTGTGTGTCACACTACCTCCACTATTGTTTTATCCATCCTTACTAGATTCTTACCTAGACCTTTCTACCCTTTCCACTTGATGATTGTTATATCTCTACCCTGCCTTCCTTTGGGATCAAATAAATGACACCCTTGGGAATACTCTTAAGGGGAAATGCTACATTGATATTTCTGTGCGCTTGAGAAATTCACTCAGTGATCCGTTAGAACCATTAACAAGCATTTCTGGCACATCGGTTGGAGATGTTTAGTTAATGGTGCATAAGAAATACCAACAAGCATTTCTGGCGCCGTTGCTGGGGATGAATTGTTAGTATATCTTAGGAGCCGTCAACACTCTCGTGCTCCAACAATGCGATGATCACCCAGTCTTTCTTCCAGCTATCCCACTTTCTAAAGGGGAAGGTCTTCAAGTACTTGAAGGAGCAGTTCTTGCGCTTCACAAAGTAGTAGAATCCAATCAGCTCCGTCCCCTTTCCGGTAGTGTGGACCATGAAGAAGGTCCGGAAGAGCTCGATGCATGGCGGAACACCCACCCACATCTCGCAAAATTGGACGAAGGTCGCCACAAGGAAGAAGTAGTGGTGGTCGAGGTTGTGAAGCTGCAGACCATAGAAGTCCAGCAGTATCAGCAAGAAGCTTGAAAATGGTGGGATCAGTCCCACAATGGCGTACGCCAAGAAGAAGACAATCTCGTCGGTGCGCTTCTTCTTGAAGGGAAGCTTGCCAAAGCGGATGTCGTTGTTGAAGGAGTCACTGGACCACCCCATGTAGGTACGGACCCTCTTCAGATCTTCATCGCTAGTGATCTTGCTGCGGGGAAGGCCCAACTCCATCGCAGCAAAGGGGAGTGAAAGCTAAAAGGGCTATGCAAAGGTTGGGAAGCTCGGAGCGCAAGTTCGAATGAAAGTGTAAAATGTCCTCAAACCATGTGAGCTTTCCTTCTTAAATAAGCCTCCGCAATGTTTGGATAGAAACCGCAGGAGGATCAAGATCACACTTCAAAAACCTACCCCATCAATGACAAATGGGTTCGGGTCCACTTCGGTGGAAAAGTCGAAGTTAGTACCCCAGACGAACCATTGTCGTGATGGGAGTTGCAAGCCCGAGGGCGGCAACCTCACATGGCACGCGGAACCGATACGGTTTTTGTATTGGAAACCGGCGACCTTCAATTGCGTGAGACCTGCATGCCAGGATCTCACTTGCCGCATCAAGAAGAGACATGCGGTTGTAGTTTAACTGCGGACCATCGCCCCAATGGCCCATGAAAAGACCTTTGAAGCCGCAGTGCGGGAATCGAATATGACCCCACCTCTGGTAAAATAATTTAACCCAAAGGATTTCTCCCATAGGTGGGCCCGGGGGCCGCTGTTGGTACCCTGCATACCGAGTACCCCACGATACCGCAAGAAAAGCCACAGAGTTCCATTTGTCAGAGTTGAAGACCTCCGAAGGCTCCACGTGTTCTGCAGCACTAGGTCCGCCTCCCTCGTTTGGGTAGCTCCGGTACCGCCATGTGTAACACAAGGCTAGAGCTAACTCCCTGTATGGGGAAGCTCCGGTCTCGCCACGTGTCCAGGGGCCCCAGACCTAACCCCCGGTAGAGGGAAGCTTCGGTGCTGCCACGTGTATAACGGCTCCAGACCTGCCTCCTCACAGAGGAAAGCTCCAGAGCTGCCACGTGTCGAGCCTCCGGACCTAAGCCAGCAACAGGAAGATAGGCGGATCTCCAACGTGTCATTAATGCCATGTTAATAACACACGATCAGATAATCTTTAGTACCGGTAACGCCGCCATTAAAGTGTGTTATCACTGTTAAATGTGCTTAATACACACAAATCGTGTATTAGTTAATTAAATATCGTCGGGGTCACATGTCGGGCCAGGCTGACAATGTAACGGTCAGCCCTTAGAATATAAAAGGGTTGTGCCGCACAGTGCAAACGACAAGCTTGATCAAGCACTCATAGACACACACTCATACATACAACAACACCCGTGGAATAGGGTATTACGCTCAGGCGGTCCGAACCACGTAAAAATTTTTGTGCCACTGTCTTGTTCATAATCTCACGCGCGTCCTAACGAATCATGAACCTCCGCGGGCTACGATCTAGTAGTCCTGGGGGAAGTGTCAATTACACACTTCGACAATGTCAATCAACAATGTTTCCTCCATTTTTCAGAAAATATATAAAGATGCCCTTCAGCCATCTCCTAGAATCCTAGATTCGCTTTCCAGGTCAAGATATGGTGGGACAAGGTCCATCGGGCAAGAAAAGTGATCAACCTTTATCTAGAAGTCGACGGACCGTGTCTCGTCCTTGTACTTGCCCGCGGCGACATCGCCGATCGCCGACATGACCTTCAGCGCCATCAATGAAGACGCTGTTGGCGAAGTCAATGCGCGGGCCGCCGATGGCCGGCCCGTCGGCAAGCTCGAGCTGCACCATCTGCCCGGCGAGCGCTTGGAGGTCCTCGGCCGCGCCTCCCAGGTCCCCGAGGATGACGACGAGCTGGTCACCGGTGCCGCCTCCCGCACCGGCGGCGAGAAGGCTGAGCACGACATGGAGGGATAACAGGGAGAACGCGGCGTTCTTTGTGTCTGCAGAAGCAGAGGGGGAGAAGAGTGCGGTGGCGAGGCGGAGGGCGAACCGGGTCTGGTGCGCGACGGAGAGGCTGGTGTCAGCGCCCGCGGCCATGGTTGCTGCGGCAGATGCATGCTTGGTGCTGTGGGTGCTGCAGCACCCCCCCCCCCCCATCCTTGGAAGTTGGAATGATGGCTCGTTGGTTTTGCGTGTTATTCCAAACAGCAAGTTCTTTTTAAATGTTCCAAACAGCAAGTTGGCAAGACTCCAAGTCTCTCAACTGGAAAATATCCAGTTGAGGACGTACATGCACGATTATTTTTCTGCCACATCCGGAGTATATTTTTGTCAAGTGTTTTTATTTTAGTGAATTGTTAATTTTCAGTTGTACCAAATTAGCATCTCCTTTCCATCTACACCTTCAGATAAGCTTCTCGAATCTGGATGTGGTTGATCCGATGAACTGAAGTTCATAAGCAG
Organism: Tuctoria greenei; assembly: GCA_036927565.1. Taxonomy (NCBI): domain Eukaryota; kingdom Viridiplantae; phylum Streptophyta; class Magnoliopsida; order Poales; family Poaceae; genus Tuctoria; species Tuctoria greenei. Next base: position 76,590,997 of record JAYESD010000003.1, on the reverse strand, counting down.
ATTTAGCAGTGCAAACACCCGAAGCAAGAGGCTTCCACTTGATCTGATCTTGTAGGGGGCTGGAAATATCAAGATGCATTTCCTTAATTGATGACCAGAGCAGCACAAATTCATGCAGGATTGGCAAGGAGAGGTTACGGGTGCTGTCCAGTATCCACCTGTCATCCTGCAAGCCTTCGGCGACAATGCAGTTCTTCTTTCTAGCATTTTGGTAGAGTAGCAAAAACTGCCCCGCCGGGGCAAGTCCATTTAGCCAGTTGGAGGTCCAAAACTTAGCAGAACGACCGTTGTTCACCGTAACAGCTGTGGCCGCAACAAAGAGGTCATCGTCCTTCTTATCCAAAGGCAGAAGCAAGCTGAAAGTTGTCTAGAGGGAGGGGTTAAATAGGCTAATCGACCTGAAATGACTTAATAAAACAAGATCAGCATTTAGAGAGCGGACTAGTCCGCTCTATGGGCGGACTAGTCTGGTCCTCCTACAGGGAAAGCCTAAAAAGATGTTTCTAACAAGTTTTAGTCCAATTCTTGTGATGCAAAGTATGTTAGAATGCCTTAGTGACCCTTAACAAGTTATAAAGCAAATGTGAGACTCAGGATCACGATGAAACAAGGGTGATGAGCAAAACCGGTAAAGCTAACCCTAGAAGCAATATGCGATGAATGAAAGCTAAGAACACAAGTGACACAAGGATTTTATCCTGAGGTTCGACCCCACGAAGGAATCTACGTCCCCGTTGAGGAGTCCAAGAAGGACCGGGTTCAACAACCCTTCCCTCACCAAGTTTACCGCACAGGCCTAACTTAGTTCTTCACTATCACAAAGGGTGAATACAAGATTCGTTGGGGCTTCTCATAATCTGAGGCTCCCACCACAAATACAATCACAAATCACAAAGATTAACTAAATCCATAGATCACAAAGATTCACAAAGTGCAAGAGATCAAACCGAGAGCCAAAGAGCGGTGTTCTTCCTCTTCTTCACCTCACCAAACCCTAATCCACACAAGAATTAGTTTTAGAGGGAATGTAGGCAAGAAGGAGGCTTTTGGAGGCTCAAGGTTGCTGTGGCGGCGCTAGGGTTTCAACTTGCTCAGGATGTGGTTCAAATGAACCCAGGGGTCCTCTATTTATAGAGGTTCCCGGCCCATACTGCTGACTTCAGTAGAAGGGCGGACTAGTCAGGCCTACAGCCCGGACTAGTCCGGCCTAGGGGACCACTGACGTCCCTGACAACTGTCGCACTGCGCGGCAACCGTCACACTACCTGTCAAACATCAAATTCAAACGGTCACTTCAAAACAGACTAATCTGGCCCACACCGGGTTAGTCCGATCTTACACAGAACCTTTTGTTCCGTGTGAAAACGGACTAGTCTAAAGACCACGGACTAGTCTGACCCCCATTGCGGACTAGTCCGGTCTACCCAGTCTTAGTCGCTGAAGCACCGACTTCTCTCCAAACCCGGACTAGTCCGGCCCCCAGGGCGGATTAGTCCGATCTCAGTCAGGACCTCGTGGTCTGGACCAAAACAGACAAGTCCGTGGTTTTGTGAATTAGTCCCCAAAACCCACTTCACGACTACCCGAACTAGTCCGTCCTACTACGGACTAGTTCGAACTCAGTCAGACCCTTCTGGTCCAGCTGAAAACGGACTTGGCCGGCCAGGAGCGGACTAGTCCGTCCACTCCTGCCAGACTGCTTCCAACTCTCTTCTCTCAATAGGTTTGATCTCTAAACCGCTTTGAGCTCCCAACTTGATCTCAATGCACTTTACACACACATTCTCACACATATTTGGCTAGTTTAAACTTGACACACTAGAAACCCTAGTTTCTCCTTCGAGTTGACATCGCCGTTTTCATCCTTTTCCTTTTTGAGGAATTGTGCTTCCACTTGAGTCCACACCTGTGCTTAAGATCACTGAGCTCATTAGTCACTTAATTGTCGTCATCAATCATCCAAAACCCACGGGGATCCCAGATGCACTTTCAATCTCCCTCTTTTTGGTGATTGATGACAACACATTAAGTCTTCACATATAAAAGTATAAATTTGGTTTTCATAACGTGAGGATGTATGAGTGACTCCCCCTCAATGAATGCATTATGGTGTCAATTACACACTTCGACAATGTCAATCAACAATATTTCCTCCATTTTTCAGCAAATATATAAAGATGCCCTCCAGCCATCTCCTAGAATCCTAGATTCGCTTTCCAGGTCAAGATATGGTGGGACAAGGTCCATCGGGCAAGAAAAGTGATCAACCTTTATCTAGAAGTCGACGGACCGTGTCTCGTCCTTGTACTTGCCCGCGGCGACATCGCCGATGGCCGACATGACCTTCAGCGCCATCAACGAAGACGCTGTTGGCGAAGTCAATGCTCGGGCCGCCGATGGCCGGCCCGTCGGCAAGCACGAGCTGCACCATCTGCCCGACGAGCGCTTGGGGGTCCTCGGCCGCGCCTCCCAGGTCCCCGAGGGTGGCGACGAGCTGGTCACCGGTGCCGCCTCCCGCACCGGCGGCGAGAAGGCTGAGCACGACATGGAGGGATAACAGGGAGAACGCGGCGTTCTTTGTGTCGTCAGAAGCAGAGGGGGAGAAGAGTGCGGTGGCGAGGCGGAGGGCGAACCGGGTCTGGTGCGCGACGGAGAGGCTGGTGTCAGCGCCCGCGGCCATGGTTGCTGCGGCAGATGCATACTTGGTGTTGTGGGTGCTGCAGCACCCCCCCCCCCCCATATCCTTGGAAGTTGGAATGATGGCTCGTTGGTTTTGCGTGTTATTCCAAACAGCAAGTTCTTTTTAAATGTTCCAAACAGCAAGTTGGCAAGACTCCAAGTCTCTCAACTGGAAAATATCCAGTTGAGGACGTACATGCACGATTATTTTTCTGCCACATCCGGAGTATATTTTTGTCAAGTGTTTTTATTTTAGTGAGTTGTTAATTTTCAGTTGTACCAAATTAGCATCTCCTTTCCATCTACACCTTCAGATAAGCTTCTGGAATCTGGATGTGGTTGATCCGATGAACTGAAGTTCATAAGCAGATTTAGCAGTGCAAACACCCGAAGCAAGAGGCTTCCACTTGATCTGATCTTGTAGGGGGCTGGAAATATCAAGATGCATTTCCTTAATTGATGACCAGAGCAGCACAAATTCATGCAGGATTGGCAAGGAGAGGTTACGGGTGCTGTCCAGTATCCACCTGTCATCCTGCAAGCCTTCAGCGACAATGCAGTTCTTCTTTCTAGCATTTTGGTAGAGTAGCAAAAACTGCCCCGCCGGGGCAAGTCCATTTAGCCAGTTGGAGGTCCAAAACTTAGCAGAACGACCGTTGTTCACCGTAACAGCTGTGGCCGCAACAAAGAGGTCATCGTCCTTCTTATCCAAAGGCAGAAGCAAGCTGAAAGTTGTCTAGAGGGAGGGGTTAAATAGGCTAATCGACCTGAAATGACTTAATAAAACAAGATCAGCACTTAGAGAGCGGACTAGTCCGGTCTATGGGCGGACTAGTCCGGTCCTCCTACAGGGAAAGCCTAAAAAGATGTTTCTAACAAGTTTTAGTCCAATTCTTGTGATGCAAAGTATGTTAGAATGACTTAGTGACCCTTAACAAGTTATGAAGCAAATGTGAGACTCGGGATCACGATGAAACAAGGGTGATGAGCAAAACCGGTAAAGCTAACCCTAGAAGCAATATGCGATGAATGAAAGCTAAGAACACAAGTGACACAAGGATTTTATCCCGAGGTTCGGTCCCACGAAGGAATCTACGTCCCCATTGAGGAGTCCAAGAAGGACCGGGTTCAACAACCCTTCCCTCACCAAGCTTACCGCACGGGCCTAACTTAGTTCTTCACTATCACAAAGGGTGAATACAAGATTCGTTGGGGCTTCTCATAATCTGAGGCTCCCACCACAAATACAATCACAAATCACAAAGATTAACTAAAGCCACAGATCACAAAGATTCACAAAGTGCAAGAGATCAAACCGAGAGCCAAAGAGCGGTGTTCTTCCTCTTCTTCACCTCACCAAACCCTAATCCACACAAGAATTAGTTTTAGAGGGAATTTAGGCAAGAAGGAGGCTTTTGGAGGCTCAAGGTTTCTGTGGCGGCGCTAGGGTTTCAACTTGCTCAGGATGTGGTTCAAGTGAACCCAGGGGTCCTCTATTTATAGAGGTTCCCAGCCCATACTGCTGACTTCAGCAGAAGGGCGGACTAGTCAGGCCTACAGCCCGGACTAGTCCGGCCTAGGGGACCACTGACGTCCCTGACAACTGTCGCACTACGCGGCAATCGTCACACTACCTGCCAAACTTCAAATTCAAACGGTCACTTCAAAATGGACTAATCTGGCCCACACCAGGCTAGTCCGATCTTACACAGAACCTTTTGTTCCGCGTGAAAACGGACTAGTCTAAAACCACGGACTAGTCTGACCCCCATTGCGGACTAGTCCGGTCTACCCAGACTTAGTCGCTGAAGCACCGACTTCTCTCCAAACCCGGACTAGTCCGGCCCCCAGGGCAGATTAGTCCGATCTCAGTCAGGACCTCGTGGTCTGGACCAAAACAGACAAGTCCGTGGTTTTGTGAATTAGTCCCCAAAACCCACTTCACGACTACCCGGACTAGTCCGTCCTACTACGGACTAGTTCGAACTCAGTCAGACCCTTCTGGTCCAGCTGAAAACGGACTTGGCCGGCCAGGAGCGGACTAGTCCGGCCACTCCTGCCAGACTGCTTCCAACTCTCTTCTCTCAATAGGTTTGATCTCTAAACCGCTTTGAGCTCCCAACTTGATCTCGATGCACTTTACACACACATCCTCACACATATTTGGCTAGTCTAAACTCGACACACTAGAAACCCTAGTTTCTCCTTCGTGTTGACATCGCCGTTTTCATCCTTTTCCTTTTTGAGGAATTGTGCTTCCACTTGAGTCCACACCTGTGCTTAAGATCACTGAGCTCATTAGTCACTTAATTGTCGTCATCAATCATCCAAAATCCACGGGGATCCTAGATGCACTTTCAATCTCCCCCTTTTTGGTGATTGATGACAACACATTAAGTCTTCCATATAAGAGTATAAATTTGGTTTTCATAACGTGAGGAAGTCCTTCATACACACACACGTTATGGTGGGGTGCCTACGTGTTGTGCTCAACAATTTGTGACAAGACATAATAAATATCAATATGATTAAAAGATAGACATTCAAAGCATCATATTGATATTAAACATTCAAAACATAGTCTTGCACAAATGTAAACATCCGACATGACATAAATGTTACAATAAGAAGTGCAACATGTCCAAGGATCCAAAATAAAGAGTTACACCTAATTACCCTCCTTTCTAACTCTCCCCCCGTCTAACTCCCATCTAACTCTCCCCCTTTGGCATCAAGACACCAAAAAGGAAAAGAAGAAGGGAACAACGAGCCCTATCCACTTAGTCGTCGCCGTACTCACTATCATTGGCCTCAGCGTTGGAGTTTCTCTCCGTGGCCTCCGGGTCCTCGTGGTCGTCGTCGTCGTCAGTGGCACGAGCCAAAGGAGCTGCCCGGGAAGAGCACTCGTCCTCTTGGAGTTGGGCGAGCTCGTCGGCGGTGAAGTCGAGGAATGGAGTGATCTCCCCGTCGCTCGCCTCTAGAGAGGACAGGGGAACCTCTAGCTTGCACACACTGCCTTGAGGTACTTCTCTTGGCGCTTGTGTGCCCTCTTGAAAGTGCATCTAGGTTCCCCGTGGGTTTTGGGTGATTGATGACGACAATTAAGTCGCTAATGAGCTCAAGTGATCTTAGCACAGGTATGGACTCAATTGGAGACGCAAACCCTCAAAAAGGAAAAGGAAGGAAACGGAGTCAACTCGAAGCATAGAAACTAGGGTTTCTAGCGTGTTTGAGTTAGACTAGCCGTAGTAATAGGAGGGTGTGTGTGTCAAGTGCATTGAGATCAAGTTTGGGAGCTCAAAGTGGTTTAGAGGTCAAACCTAAAAGAAATGAGTGGTTGAGTGGTCTGGCCGTAGGGCCGGACTAGTCCGTGCAGGAGGCCGGACTAGTCCGTCCCTGGCCGGCCAAGTCCGTTTCTGGCCGGACCAGAAGGGTCTGACTGAGATCGGACTAGTCCGTTTGTGACCGGACTAGTCCGGCTAGCTGTGAGTGGGTTTTGGGATGAAGTCCCAAAACCACGGACTTGTCCGTTTTGGACCGGACCAAGAGGTCCTGAGTGAGAACGGACTAGTCCGCCCGTGGGGCCGGACTAGTCCGGGTTGGCTAAGAAAAGGTGCTTCTGTGGCTAAGTCTGGGAGGACGGGACTAGTCCGCCCTAGGGGCCGGACTAGTCCGTGGTCCTCAGACTAGTCCGTTTTCACCCGGAGCAGAAGGCTCTGTGTGTGATCGGACTAGTCCGGTGTTGACCGGACTAGTCCGTTCTGGAAGTGACCGTTTGAATTTGAAGTTTGGCGGGTAGCGTGACGATCGTGTGTCAGCTGTCGGGACCTGACAAAGGAGTCAGTGGTCCCCTAGGCCGGACTAGTCCGGGCCAGTGGCCGGACTAGTCCGCCCTTTTGCTGAAGTCAGCAAATTGGGGTTGGGACCTCTATAAAAAGGGGACCCCCGGCCTCATTTCTAACACCCTTGGAAAAACTCAAACCCTAGCGCCGCCACAGCCAACTTGGAGCACTCCTAAGCCTCTTTCTTGCCTACTTTCCCTCTAAAACTAATTCTTGAGTGGATTAGGGTTTAGTGAGGTGGAGAAGAGGAAGAACATCGCGCTTGTGCTCCCGGTTTGATCTCTTGCACTCGTTGAGTCTTTGTGGGCTGTGTATTGAGTTTGTTTTACTGTGTTGATCATCTTTGTGGTGTGGGAGCCTCAGTTTGTGAGAAGCCCCAACGAACTTTGTAATCACCGTTGTGATTAGTGGAGAACCAAGTTAGGCCCGTGCGGTAAACTTGGTGAGGGAAGGGTTGTTGGACCCGGTCCTTTCGTGGACTCCTCAACGAGGACGTAGATTCCTTGTGTGGGATCGAACCTCGGGATAAAATCCTTGTCTCCTTATGTTCTTCGCATTTACTCTATTGATTACTTTGTTCTAGAGTTGATAGTCTTGTTTCATACTCCGCATTGCTACAAACTTGTGGAAACTTGACTTGCTCTTGTTTAGATTGTTGCTCAACTTGACTTAAACATACACTCACTCGTAGCATTGAGAAAATCCCCTAAAACTTGCTAGAAACATCTTTTTAGGGTTATTCACGCAGGCTGACCGGACTAGTCCGCCCCCTGACCGGACTAGTCCGCCCCCTGTAATTTAATCTCGTTTTATTGAGTCATTTGCAGGTCAATTAGCCTATTCACCCCCCCTCTAGGCAACTTTCAATTGGTATCAGAGCAGGACTCTCCACAAAGAGTCTAACAACTCGGAGAGATGGCCGGAGTGGTGAATGATGATGCATCGAGCAGCAACTACGAGGCGACCCGTGAGGAGACGTTGGCTTATCAAGATAAGCCAACGGACGATGAGGAGACTCGCCAACTCAAGGCGAAGCTCCGGGAGAAGTTAAACATTTCCAAGATTGATCCATCAAACCAATCAAGCGGTGGTGGTGGAGTCAACTACAACCGGCAAGGGTTCAACTATGAACGCCTTGCCGCCAACAACCACTACCTGTCCATCCCATTGGGGAAACCTCCTCAATTCGATGGAACGGATTACGGTATGTGGAAACATAACATGAAGATCCACCTCGTGTCACTCAACCCAGCATTGTGGCAAATTGTCATGACCGGGGTGGAGATTCCAAAGGATGAGGACAACATAACTCAAGAACAAGCCATCCTCATCCACCGCAACGCTCAAGCTGCGGGTGTGATCATCTCATCTCTCTCTAGAGATGAGTTCAACCGTGTCGATGGCCTTGAAGTGGCCAAAGACATATGGAACACCCTCAAGACGGCGCATGAGGGAAACCGAGTGGTCAAGGAGGCCAAGATCGAGCTCATCGAAGGAGAGCTTGGGAGATTTGCCATCTTGGATGGTGAATCCCCCCAAGACATGTACAATCGGCTAAAGGTGCTGATCAACAAGAGCCGATCTTATGGCTGCACCAAGTGGACCGACCACGAGGTGGTGAAGAGGATGATCCGGGCATTCATGCCTAGGAACGTCTCTTTATGCTCCATGATTCGGGAAAGTCCGGGGTTCACTCAAATGACCCCGGAGGAGGTCCTTGGGAGGATCATTAACCATGAAATCATGGAGAAGGAGGCGCTCTTCTACAACGACCTCCAAAAGTTCACCGCCTCCAAGATGAAGAACGTTGCACTCAAGGCAACGCCCTCTTCAAAGGAGCAAGAAGAAAGTGATGAGGAGAGCCTCGACACCGATGAGGAGGAGGCCTTCTTCATCAACAAATTCAAGAGAATGATGAGGAGGAAGAAAGGGGGGCACAACCATGAAGGCAAGGGAAAGGAAAGAGCAAGACCCAAATCAAGAAGGTCTTGCTACAACTGTGGCGAGTATGGGCACTTCATCGCTGATTGCCCACACGAAGAAACAAAGAAGAAGAAGGAAGGGAAGCCTCAAGAAAGGAAATTCTTCAAGAAGAAGAGGTCCTCCGGACAAGCCCATTTGGGGAAGGAGTGGGACTCTAACGATGAGTCCCCCTCCGAAGAAGAAGAAGAGAAGATGGCCACCATAGCCATCGGGAGGAACTTCAAGGGAGGCAAGCTCTTCCCCAACCTCAACAACGACCACAAGCCTACTTGTCTTATGGCAAGGGAAGGAAAGAGAAAGGTAACATCTCATCCTTCCTCCCCAACTTCCTCACATGATGATTTTGATAGTGCTAGTGAAAATGAGCATATGTTTAAGGACATAAGCAAAAGCACCTTGCGTAGGATGAAGTTGCTTATGGATGAGATCTTTGAGAAGGAAGATCTCATCAATAGACAGGAGGACATGCTCATCCTTGAGAAGGAGAGATGTCAAGAGCTTGATGAGCTCCTTGAGCTCGAAAGAGAGAAGAGCAAGGCATTGGAACACGAACTTGCACTTTGCAAGAAAACGTGTTCAAGTCTTGAGGAGAAGTCGATTGAGCTCAAGGATGAACTTGGAAACTTGTCAAAAGCTAACAAGATCCTTGAGACTCAAATTGAGTCACTCAAGAACAATGTAACCTCTTCCTTCAAGAGTTCAACCTCCTCAAAGGCCTTATCCAAGGCAACATCACCTTGCAAGTGCTCCAACTTGATCCTTAAACTTAAGGATGAACTCAACCTAGCACAAGGCAAACAAGCACCTAAGGGTGCCATCTTTGACAAGGAAAAGGTGGCATATGCACGAAGTGCATTCACCAATACAAGACCACCCCATGTCAAGGATGGTCTTGGCTATACTAGAGGTGCAAGGCATAACACCAAAACCTCTACGTATGGCAAAGACATGATTGTCTTTGTTAAGGGGAGTTCATCCCAAACTAAAAATGAAAAGAACTCACCCTCAAGCAACAAATTGCCTAAATCTGAATTGCATCCACTATTTCATGATTTTGATGCATCCTATGTGCTAAAGAGGAACAAACACGGCAAAGTGTTTGCTAGATATGTTGGGCCACTCCGCAAGAGCCCCAAGCCTTGCGTGTGGGTGCCCAAATGCCTAACTACTAACGTGAAAGGACCCAACTCAGCTTGGGTACCTAAAAGGAAGGCATAAACTTGTTTTGTAGGCATACTCCTCCGGTGGATCGAAATGGGTGTTGGATAGCGGATGCACCAACCACATGACCGGAGAGAGAAGCATGTTCATAGAGTATGAGGAGAATAAGGACCCAAGTGAAGGAATCTTCTTTGGGGACAATAGCCAAGGGAAAATCCTTGGCTCCGGTAAAATTTCTATCTCCTCATTACATACTTTATCGAATGTGTTGCATGTTGATTCTCTTGACTATAATCTCCTATCCATATCACAACTATGTGATAGAGGATATAAATGTGTGTTTACTAGTGAGGGAGTGAATGTCATTAGAGAAGGTGATGACTCGATAGCCTTTAAGGGAGTGCTCAAGGGAAAGCTCTATCTTGTGGATTTCACCGCGGATAAAGCTCAACTTGACACATGCTTAATGGCAAAAGCCAACATGGGATGGCTTTGGCATAGAAGGCTAGCCCATGTTGGAATGAGGAACCTTCAAAAGCTCCTTAAGGGTGAGCATGTTCGTGGCCTAAAAGATGTAGTTTTTGAAAAGGATAGGCCATGTAGTGCTTGCCAAGCGGGAAAGCAAGTAGGAGCTCAACACCCCTCTAAGAATGTCATGACGACAACTAGACCTTTGGAGTTACTCCATATGGATCTTTTTGGCCCCATTGCTTATATTAGCATTGGTGGTAGCAAGTATGGTCTAGTCATCGTTGATGACTTCTCTAGATATACTTGGGTGTTCTTCTTGCATGATAAAAGTGAAACTCCCAGTGTCCTCAAGAAATTCCTAAGGAGAGCTCAAAATGAGTTCACCTTAAGGATAAAGGCTATAAGGAGTGACAATGGCACCGAATTCAAAAACATGCAAGTAGAAGAGTTCCTAGATGAGGAGGGCATCAAGCATGAGTTTTCCGCTCCCTATTCTCCACAACAAAATGGCATAGCCGAAAGAAAGAATAGGACGCTCATTGAGATGTCAAGGACGATGCTAGATGAGTACAAAACATCGGACCGGTTTTGGGCGGAAGCGGTTAACACCGCTTGCCATGCCGTGAATCGATTGTACCTTCATCGCCTCCTCAGGAAGACCCCTTATGAGCTTCTAATTGGTAAGAAACCCAATGTTTCTTACTTTCGGGTCTTTGGTAGCAAGTGCTATATCCTCAACAAGAAGCCTAGGACTTCGAAGTTCGCTTCAAAGTCGATGAGGGTTTCTTGCTTGGATATGACTCAAACACTCATGCGTACCGTGTGTTCAACAAATCCTCAGGAATTGTTGAAGTAGCACGTGACGTGGTGTTTGACGAAACCAATGGCTCTCAAGTGGAGCAAGTTGATCAACATGCCCTTGATCAAGAGGAACCTCCACTAGAAGCTCTAAGGAGAATGGCACTTGGAGATGTTCGCCCACAAGAACCATCTCAAAGCCCAAGTGACCATCATCATTGTGAAGTAGGTCAAACCCCCATTGGACAAGCTGAAGATCCTCTAGATGCCCCCCAAAGTGATAATGAGAATAAAGATCAAGGGGGAGGCATGAATCAAGGGGGAGACCAAAGTGAAGAAGATGAACCAAGTAATTCAAGAGGTCAACCCCCGCATCCTCGTGTTCATCAAAGTGTTCAACGGGACCATCCCGTTGACAACATTCTAGGAGATATCACAAAAGGAGTAACAACACGCTCACGTGTTGCAAACTTTTGTGAGCATTTCTCTTTTGTCTCATCCTTGGAACCACATAAGGTTGAAGATGCCTTAAGGGATCCGGATTGGGTGGTTGCCATGCAAGAGGAGCTCAACAACTTTGAAAGGAACAAGGTTTGGGAGCTTGTCAAGCGCCCCCAAGCTAATGTTGTTGGAACCAAGTGGGTGTTTCGCAACAAACAAGATGAGCATGGCGTGGTAACTAGGAACAAGGCACGACTTGTGGCAAAAGGATACTCACAAGTTGAAGGTTTAGACTTTGATGAGACATTTGCCCCCGTAGCTAGGCTTGAGTCCATTCGGATACTACTAGCCTTTGCTACTCATCATGACTTCAAACTCTACCAAATGGATGTTAAGAGTGCATTCCTTAATGGACCAATCAAGGAAGAAGTTTATGTAGAGCAACCTCCAGGGTTTGAAGATCAAGACTATCCTAACCATGTTTACAAATTACGAAAGGCTCTTTATGGTCTCAAGCAAGCTCCTAGAGCTTGGTATGAGTGCCTAAGAGACTTTCTAGTTGAAAATGGTTTTAGGATAGGAAAAGCGGATTATACCCTTTTCACAAAACACTTCAATGAGGATCTTTTTGTGTGCCAAATATATGTGGATGACATCATATTTGGTTCCACAAATAAGGTGTTTTGTGATGAGTTTTCCAAGATAATGACGGAGAGATTTGAAATGTCCATGATGGGTGAGTTGAAGTTCTTTCTAGGATTTCAAGTGAAACAACTCAAAGAAGGGACGTTCATAAGTCAAACTAAGTATACTCAAGACATTCTAAGAAAGTTTGACATGGACAAAGCAAAACCCATCAAAACCCCTATGGGGACAAATGGACACCTAGACCTAAATGAGGACGGTCCAAGTGTGGATCAAAAGCTATATAGGTCTATGATCGGATCACTCCTCTATCTTTGTGCATCTAGGCCCGATATCATGCTAAGTGTGTGTATGTGTGCACGCTTTCAAGCAGCACCCAAGGCTTGTCATTTGACCGCCGTTAAAAGGATCTTGAGATACCTTGTACACACACCCACCCTAGGACTTTGGTACCCCAAAGGATCCAAGTTTAACCTCATTGGATATTCCGATGCGGACTATGCGGGGTGCAAAGTTGATAGGAAGAGCACATCGGGTACGTGCCAATTCTTAGGTCGATCTCTTGTGTCTTGGTCCTCCAAGAAGCAAAACTCTATTGCTCTATCCACCGCCGAAGCGGAATATGTTGCGGCCGGAAGTTGTTGTGCACAACTTCTTTGGATGCGACAAACTCTTAGGGACTATGGGATTAACTTGCGTAAAACTCCACTCTTGTGTGACAATGAGAGTGCAATCAAGATAGCCCATAATCCGGTGGAACACTCTAGGACCAAACATATAGACATTCGACACCATTTCCTGCGAGATCACTCAATGAAGGGAGACATTGAGATTTCGCATGTGAGGACGGAACATCAACTTGCGGACATTTTCACAAAGCCTCTTGACGAGAAGCGTTTCTGTGAGCTAAGAAGTGAGCTCAACGTGTTGGATTCTCGAAACGTGGTTTAAGCTCCATTCCTCATATTTTTGAGCCACATTTCGAACAAATCCTCTCTATGTCGATTTCTCGTCAAATTTGTTTGAGAAATCTATTTTCTTCAAGAAAATGTTCACAAGTTGTTCTTTATTGACTCATAATCATGTTTGTCATGTTTTCCTTGATATACTCGTGCAAAGGACTTAATTCTATGGGCAAAACCCAAATACATTCTTTTTCAGCCCAGCTGAACCGGACTAGTCCGCCCCTATGGCTGAACAAGTCCGGGTCAGACTAGTCCGCGGCTAGTCCGCGCACCGGACTAGTCCGGCCTTCCACCGGACAAGTCCGGACCCGGACTAGTCTGGGTCTGGTCCGCAGACCGGACTAGTCCGGCCCCTCAACCGGACTAGTCCGGCCCTTGAGGACTTAAACCCCCAGGCGGCCCAAACCCCCTCTCTCTCCCTCTCATTTGCCTCTCAAACTTCCACACGCGCACAACCGCCCCCAAATCGGCGATTTTGCGCTCCAACCACCAAAACTCAACTCCAATCCGCGCATCGAAGCCTTTGGGAGTTAGGGATCACTTCCCCGCGCTCCACCTTCGAGATCCACGCCGATTTCGACGAATCAAGCGGATTTTTGAAGGTATTTCACCGTTCCTCAAAAACTAGCCCCATTGTTGATTCTTCAAGTTTTTGATAGGAACATCTTCGTTAATGTTGTTCCATACATCCTTGCGATCATAGCCTAGGAGTATTGCGCATTGATTCACAAATTTTTCGATGAATTGATTAGGGTTAGGGTTCTTCCTGTGCAACCCGGACTAGTCCGGCCACCAGGCGGACAAGTCCGGCCAACGGACTAGTCCGTCCCTGGGGCGGACAAGTCCGGTCTGCACAGGGCAAACCCTACTTCTAGTTGGTTCTCGAGATCTTTTCGGCAATACTTCTTCTTCCTAGGCTCATATCTTCCTTACTCCATCTTTTTCACAGAATGTCGAACTCCGAGCGCTCTCCTCCGCGTGTCCACCTCGAGGGGCGTACCAAGACCCAAATTGCCGAGGCTCGGACTAAGGCCGCGCTAATTGAGGCGCAGAAGGCCAAGGAGGAAAGAAAGCTCAAGGCACTCGAAGCATCCAAGGTGGCTGCGAGCATTTACAATGAGGATGAAGCCATTGCTCGAGCCACCGCGGAATCCCTCCATGAGCTGAGGAAGAAGAAAAGAGAGGATAGGGAGGCCCACAACTCCAGGGCTGCTGAGGCCAGCGCTCCCAAGCGAAAGAAGCTCGTCACTGTTGGCGAGAAAGCTAAGGGCAAGGAGCCAGTCCAAGAAGAGGCTGCCCCTAGGGTCGAGCGCGACCCAAAGAAGGGAAAAGCCCCGGCTCCAGTTGAGCCGAAAAAGAAGAAGCCCTCCATCAAAGTGCCAGCCAAGAAGGCACCTGGAGGAGTGGTGATTCGGGAAAAAGGGAAGGCTCAGGCTGCTGAGCCTCTGGTGATGCACAGTCCAGCACGGAATCCAAACCGTCAGCCCAACCTCTCAGCTAACACCTTCAAAGGCAAAGGAGCTGAGAAGGCCAGGAGGCTCAGAGACGAGAATGTCTATAAGTATGAGAAGTCCACCGCCGACCCTAGGTTCTGGTGTGATTTCCACTGCGATTACTATCGCCTCGTCTACATGAAGATGAAAACTCCTGTGACTGATGCCCAGTGGGTTGACTGGGACTACATGGCTCAGAAGAAGCATGCTGCATTTGATGCTGTGATCAATGCAGCAGAACGACATGGAATCAAGGATATCATGGGTTTCCAGTACGACTGGAACATTGAGGTGATTGTGCAATTCTACTCGACCGTCTACTTTCACTCCTTTGGCAATCGCCGGATGTCGTGGATGACCAATGGAGAGCAATACACAGTCACATTTGAAGACTTTGCCAAGATCTTAGGATTGGAAGAACACCTTGAGCATGAGATCATCATCTCCAACCTCAAGGCCCTAGATCGAGATGCTCTTGACTTCATGTATCCAGATCACCTTCCTTATGAAGCAGGACTGGCAAGAAATATCAAGCCATTCTTCAGTGTGCTCAACCGCCTTCTTCGGAAGACCATTGCCCCAAAGGATGGAGATGCCGGAGTCATCCAGGGCAACTTGAGGCATTTGCTTGTGCTGATAGATGGGGAAGAAAGCTTCAACCTAGCTGAGTACATCTTTGATGATATCTTCAATATATCACATACCCCCAACAGATCTTGTGGCTATGCTCCTTATGTGATGTGCCTAATTGAGACAGTCTCCGGAATTACCTTCCTGAAGGATGTCACACATAAGAGACTGCGTCCTCAGATTCCCCCGCCTCTGCCTGTTCCTCCAAGACGCAAGAATGCTGATCCTCCGTCTCGCCCAGTGGCACCTCCTTCTCCGCCTCCGCCTCAGTCCATGAGTGCGTTCTTCAAGTGCTTCAAGGCCATCTTCACCTCGTGCCGGAAGCAAGAGATTCGCGCTCAGAGGGCACACAAGCGCCAAGAGAAGTATCTTAAGGCGGTGTGCGACAAGCTGGAGGTCCCGATGTCCTCCCCGGAGGTGAGTGATGGGGAGATCACTCCCTTCCCCACCTTCACCGCCGATGAGCTCGCCCAGCTCCAAGAGGATGGAAGCTCCTCTCGGGCTGCTCCCTCGGCAAGGAACTCCGACGACGACGACGACGATGTCAATGATGAGGACGACGTCGAAGATTCCGAGGCCACGGAGAGTGGAAGTGGCGAAGATGAGGACTAGCTCTTAGGTCTTAGCTTCCTCCCTTCTTTTCCTTTTTGGTGCCTTGATGCCAAAGGGGGAGAGTTAAGGGGGAGTTAATCTTTGTGGGTGTGTGTTGTGGTGTTGGACTTATCTTGTAACATATTTATGCTCTTGGATGTTTACATTTGTGCAAGACTCGTTAATGTTGGCTTACTATCAATATATTGCTCTTATTGTCAATCTTATGAATATATTGATGTTATTCATGTCTTGACACAAACTGTTGAGCACATCACGTAGGCACCCCACCATAACGTGTGTGGGTATGAAAGAACTCCTCCACCTCTTTTACTTGTTGCATACATTGAGGGGGAGTCATTCATACGCACACATGTTATGAAAACCAAACTTTATACTCTTATTTGTGAAGGACTTAATATGTTGTCATCAATCACCAAAAAGGGGGAGATTGAAAGTGCATCTAGGTTCCCCGTGGGTTTTGGGTGATTGATGACGACAATTAAGTCGCTAATGAGCTCAAGTGATCTTAGCACAGGTATGGACTCAATTGGAGACGCAAACCCTCAAAAAGGAAAAGGAAGGAAACGGAGTCAACTCGAAGCGTAGAAACTAGGGTTTCTAGCGTGTTTGAGTTAGACTAGCCGTAGTAATAGGAGGGTGTGTGTGTCAAGTGCATTGAGATCAAGTTTGGGAGCTCAAAGTGGTTTAGAGGTCAAACCTAAAAGAAATGAGTGGTTGAGTGGTCTGGCCGTAGGGCCGGACTAGTCCGTGCAGGAGGCCGGACTAGTCCGTCCCTGGCCGGCCAAGTCCGTTTCTGGCCGGACCAGAAGGGTCTGACTGAGATCGGACTAGTCCGTTTGTGACCGGACTAGTCCGGCTAGCTGTGAGTGGGTTTTGGGATGAAGTCCCAAAACCACGGACTTGTCCGTTTTGGACCGGACCAAGAGGTCCTGAGTGAGAACGGACTAGTCCGCCCGTGGGGCCGGACTAGTCCGAGTTGGCTAAGAAAAGGTGCTTCTGTGGCTAAGTCTGGGAGGACCGGACTAGTCCGCCCTAGGGGCCGGACTAGTCCGTGGTCCTCAGACTAGTCCGTTTTCACCCGGAGCAGAAGGCTCTGTGTGTGATCGGACTAGTCCGGTGTTGACCGGACTAGTCCGTTCTGGAAGTGACCGTTTGAATTTGAAGTTTGGCGGGTAGCGTGACGATCGTGTGTCAGCTGTCGGGACCTGACAAAGGAGTCAGTGGTCCCCTAGGCCGGACTAGTCCGGGCCAGTGGCCGGACTAGTCCGCCCTTTTGCTGAAGTCAGCAAATTGGGGTTGGGACCTCTATAAAAAGGGGACCCCCGGCCTCATTTCTAACACCCTTGGAAAAACTCAAACCCTAGTGCCGCCACAGCCAACTTGGAGCACTCCTAAGCCTCTTTCTTGCCTACTTTCCCTCTAAAACTAATTCTTGAGTGGATTAGGGTTTAGTGAGGTGGAGAAGAGGAAGAACATCGCGCTTGTGCTCCCGGTTTGATCTCTTGCACTCGTTGAGTCTTTGTGGGCTGTGTATTGAGTTTGTTTTACTGTGTTGATCATCTTTGTGGTGTGGGAGCCTCAGTTTGTGAGAAGCCCCAACGAACTTTGTAATCACCGTTGTGATTAGTGGAGAACCAAGTTAGGCCCGTGCGGTAAACTTGGTGAGGGAAGGGTTGTTGGACCCGGTCCTTTCGTGGACTCCTCAACGAGGACGTAGATTCCTTGTGTGGGATCGAACCTCGGGATAAAATCCTTGTCTCCTTATGTTCTTCGCATTTACTCTATTGATTACTTTGTTCTAGAGTTGATAGTCTTGTTTCATACTCCGCATTGCTACAAACTTGTGGAAACTTGACTTGCTCTTGTTTAGATTGTTGCTCAACTTGACTTAAACATACACTCACTCGTAGCATTGAGAAAATCCCCTAAAACTTGCTAGAAACATCTTTTTAGGGTTATTCACGCAGGCTGACCGGACTAGTCCGCCCCCTGACCGGACTAGTCCGCCCCCTGTAATTTAATCTCGTTTTATTGAGTCATTTGCAGGTCAATTAGCCTATTCACCCCCCCTCTAGGCAACTTTCACCTCTGGTTCCGGATCTCTTGCTTCTGGCAGGAAGTGAAGATCGCCTTCAAGCACTTGAAGAAAGCGCTCATCGATTGAGGTGGAGGCAGGGAAGGAGACGCCACGGGGCGAGGGGCTGGCATCGCCGAGTGAAAGGGAGGCTCCGCATTGTTCCGGCGCGGAGGAGGCGGTGCTGCAGGAGGCGTTTGAGGATGGAGCGGGCGATGAGTCACATCCTTGATGAAGGTCACACCCGACAGCTTCTCAATGAGATACATGATGTAGGGGGAATACCCGCAAGCACGGTTGGGGGTATGTGAGATGTTGAGAATGTCGTCGAAGATGTAATCGACGAGATTGAACTTCTCCTCCCCATCAATAAGAAGTAGCAGGTGCCTCAGGTTGCCTTGGATCACCCCTGCATCACCATCCTTTGGTGCTATTGTCTGCCTCAGGATCCTATTCAGAATGTTGTAGAATGGCTTGATATTACGAGCATGCCCGGCATCATACTGAACATGACTTGGATACATGTAGGCCAGCTCGTCTCGGTCTACAGCCTTGAGGTTAGAGATGATGATCTCATGATCCAGGTGAGCCTCAAGACCTAGAATCTTGGCAAACTCCTCAAATGTGTCTGAAAGTTGCTCGCCATATGTCATCCATATGATCCGTCTATCACCTGAGGTGGTGAAGTAGATGGTGGAATAAAACTGCAGGATGACTTCAACGTTCTAGTCATATTTGAGTCCCATGATCTTCTTGAGCACATGGCGCTCAGCTACTTCAATGACCGCATCAAAAGCAGAGTGTTGCTTCTTGGCCATGTACTCCCAGTCTACCCATTGTGCTTCAATCACAGGCTTCTTCGTGCTTTGGTAGACAAGACGGTAATAATCACAATGAAAGTCACACAAAAACCGAGGGTCGGCGGTACTCCTTTCATACTTGTATACCTTGTCCGTCCGGAGCCTTCTTGCTTTCTCGGCTCCCTTTCCATGGAAGACATTGGCAGCTATTTCACGTTGCCTGTTGGGATTTCCCTCAGGAGTATGCACTTCCAAGGGGCCAATCGGTTTGGCTTTCCCTTTCTCCTTGATCATAGGGCATGCGGCTCTCTTCGCCGATATCTTCATAGTGGGCTTTCTTTTCTTGGGCTCTACAGGAGCCGGAGCCTTGCCCTTCTTCGGATCTCGCTCGATCTGGCGTTCAACAATTTCTTCTTGGGCTACCTCCTTGCCCATTTCTTTCTCTCCAATTGTCACAAGTCTCTTCCTCTTGGAGACTTGTGCAGCAGCGTCCTGAGAGTTATGAGCCTTGCGCTCCTCTCTCTTCTTCTTTTGGAGTTCCTTGTGGGACTCCTCAATGGCCCGAGCCATTGCTTCATCTTCATCGTAGGCCATAGCTGCGGCCCTGGCTTGTTGCTTCTTGGCTGCTTTTGCCCTTTCTTGCTGCTCGATAAACTTCTCGGCAGCCTCAACCTCGGCTCTTGCCTGTTCCTCGCCAAGGCGAAGCTGCTCCGCCTCCCACTCGGGGTCAGTGGGGGGAGAAGCGGATCGGCGAGGAGCTGCCATTTCAGCTGAAAAAGAGAGAAGCCATAAGATAGAAGGTCAAGGAGTCAGAATAATGCGAAAGAAATCACGAGAAACAACCAAAGTTGAAGTTTGGCCTGTGTACACCGGTCTTGTCCGCCCCAGGGGCGGAGTAGTCAACCGGGCGGACTAGTTCGCCTGGCACCAGACTAGTCCGGTTTACACAGGTTAAACCCTAACTCTAACGGTTTCTCGAGAAATCTTGGAATCGAGTCGCAATATTCCTATGCTATGATCATAAAGATACTAGAAGCAACTTTAATGAAGAGGCATCTATCAAAAACTCAATGAATCAAGAATGAGGCAAGTTATTCAAAAGTGAGGGATACCTCTTCTAATCTTGAGAAAACGTTGGAATCGGGGATGGATCGCGTCACGAGTGATCGGGGAAAGTTTCCCACACCTCTGGGGCTTCCAATGCACGGACTGGAATCTGTTTTTGGTGGTTGGAATCAAAAATCGCCGAAGGAGGGCGGTTTCGCGCGCGTGGGAGAGAGAGAGAGCCAAATGGAGAAGTGGAGGGGTCGGCCGCCTCCTGGGGGTTTAAGTCCCCAGGGGCCGGACTAGTCTAGTTAAGAGGCCGGACTAGTCCGGTCTGCGGACCAGTCTGGATCTGGACTTGTGCGGCCATAGGGCGTACAGTCCGGTCCTAGGAGGCTGAAAACATATATATTTGAGTTTTAGCCACTATAGATGATCCTTTTGGACATATTGCCACAACAAAACTTTATGAATATGGTCAGTAAGCAATCAACATTCAAACTATGACCATAACTCACAAAGTCACAAGTTTTTCAAATATTTTGAAGAAAATCGAGATAGAGATGAATTTCTCAAACACATGCATTCTTTTGAATAAGGCGTAAAGTAAACATTCAGATGTGCATGTTTCAAGCCACATTTCGAGAATATAGGATATTGAGCTCACTCCTAAGCTCCCAAAATCGCTTCTCATCTAGGGGCTTGGTGAATATGTCGGCTAGTTGGTTCTCGGTTCTCACATGGGAAATCACTATATCCCCCTTTAAGGAATGATCTCTCAAGAAGTGGTGTCTAATGTCTATGTGTTTGGTCCTTGAATGCTCAACCGGATTATAGGATATTTTGATGGCGCTCTCATTGTCACATAGGAGAGGAATATGGCGCAAGTTTATACCATAATCCCTTAGAGTTTGTCTCATACAAAGAAGTTGTGCACAACAACTTCCAGCTGCGACATACTCCGCTTCGGCTGTGGAAAGAGCAATGGAGTTTTGTTTCTTAGAGGACCATGACACTAAGGATGTACTCAAGAATTGGCATGTCCCGGATGTGCTCTTTCTATCAACTTTGCACCCCGCATAATCCGCATCGGAATAGCCAATGAGGTTAAACTTGGATCCTTTGGGGTACCAAAGTCCTAGGCTAGGTGTGTGAACTAAATATCTAAGAATCCTCTTCATGGCGGTCATATGACACACCTTAGGTGCAGCTTGAAAACGTGCACACATACACATACTAAGCATAATATCTGGTCTAGATGCACAAAGATATAACAAAGAACCAATCATGGAACGATATACCTTTTGGTCCACACTAGGACCATCTTCGTTCAGGTCTAAGTGCCCATTTGTTGCCATTGGAGTCTTGATGGGTTTGGCCTTGTCTATTTCAAACTTCTTTAATATGTCTTGAGTGTACTTTGTTTGACTTATGAACGTGCCTTCTTTGAGTTGCTTGACTAGAAAACCTAAAAAGAACTTCAACTCCCCCATCATGGACATCTCAAATCTCTCTGTCATTATCTTAGAAAACTCATCACAAAACAGTTTGTTAGTAGAACCAAATATAATATCATTGACATATATTTGGCACACAAAGAGATCATCATTAAAGTTCTTTGTAAAGAGAGTGTAATCAGCTTTTCCTATCTTGAAACCATTTTGAATTAGAAAGTCTCTAAGACACTCATACCAAGCTCTAGGAGCTTGTTTGAGGCCATAGAGAGCCTTACGTAATTTGAAGACATGGTTTGGGAATTCTTGGTCTTCAAAGCCCGGTGGTTGCTCCACATAGACTTCCTCCTTGATTGGGCCATTTAGGAACGCACTCTTGGCGTCCATTTGGTAGAGCTTAAAATCATGGTGAGTAGCAAAGGCAAGTAATATACGAATTGACTCTATCCTAGCTACAGGAGCAAAGGTTTCATCAAAATCCAAACCTTCAACCTGTGAGTACCCCTTGGCCACAAGTCGTGCCTTGTTCCTTGTCACCACGCCATGTTCATCTTGCTTGTTGCGGAACACCCACTTGGTGCCCACAACATTTGCTTGTGTACACTTGACAAGCTCCCAAACTTTGTTCCTCTCAAAGTTGTTAAGCTCCTCTTGCATAGCCACTGCCCAATCAGGGTCTCTCAATGCATCTTCAACCTTATGGGGCTCCAAAGAAGAGACAAAGGAGTAATGTTCACAAATATTTGCAACACGAGAATGAGTGATTACCCCTTTGGTAATGTCTCCTAGGATGTTGTCAACGGGGTGATCCCATTGAACACTTTGATGCACACGAGCATGTGGAGGTTGAGCTCTTGAGTCATCATCATCTTCTTCTTCTTCTTGATCTCCCCCTTGATGAATGCCTCGGATCGTGTTGAGGTGCCACCTGTCCATCTTCAACTTGATCGTGTGGGGGATGACTTGCATCATCTTGTTGTTGGTCACTTGAGCATTGAGGTTGTTCTTGTGGTCGAACATCTCCAAGTGCCATCCTCCTAAGAGCTTCTTGTGGAGAGTCTTCTTGATCTAGCACACTTTGATCAACTTGCTCCACTTGGGAGCCATTAGTTTCATCAAACACCACGTCACGTGCTATTTCAACAATTCCGGAGGTTTTGTTGAAGACACGGTAGGCGTGGGTGTTTGAGTCATAACCCAGCAAGAAACCTTCATCGGACTTTGAAGCAAACTTCGAAGTCCTAGGCTTCTTGTTGAGAATATAGCACTTGCTCCCAAAAACACGAAAGTAAGGTATATTGGGTTTCTTACCAACTAGAAGCTCATAGGGAGTCTTCTTGAGGAGGCGGTGGAGGTATATTCGGTTGACGGTGTGGCAAGCGGTGTTAACCGCCTCCGCCCAAAACCGATCCGATGTCTTGTACTCATCAAGCATTGTCCTTGACATCTCGATGAGTGTCCTATTCTTCCGTTCCGCCACCCCATTCTGTTGAGGGGAGTATGGAGCTGAAAATTCATGCTTGATGCCCTCCTCATCCAAGAATTCTTCCACTTGAGTGTTCTTGAACTCGGTGCCGTTGTCGCTTCTTATAGCTTTGATTCTTGAGGCGAACTCATTTTGAGCTCTTCTCAAGAACCTCTTGAGGACACCGTGAGTTTCACCATTATCATGCAAGAAGAACACCCAAGTGAAACGAGAAAAATCGTCAACAATAACAAGACCATATTTGTTACCGCCAATGCTAATGTAGGTTATTGGCCCGAAAAGGTCCATATGTAGCAGCTCCAACGGTCTTGTTGTCGTCATGATGTTCTTGGAGGGGTGTTGAGATCCCACTTGCTTCCACGCTTGGCAAGCACTACATGGCCTATCCTTTTCAAAGACAACATTATTCAAACCATGGATGTGCTCGCCCTTAAGAAGCTTTTGTAAGTTCCTCATCCCAACATGGGCTAGCCGTCTATGCCAAAGCCATCCCATGTTGGTTTTCGCCATTAATCATGTGTCAAGTTGATCTTTATCTGAGGCAAATCCAAAAGATAAATCTTTCCCTTGAGGACACCCTTAAAAGCGATTGAGTTATCACTCCTTCTAAGGACGCTCACACCCTCATTAGTGAAAACACAATTATAACCCTTGTCACATAGTTGTGATATGGACAAGAGGTTATAGTCTAGAGAATCAATATGTAAAACATGAGAAAGAGTAAGTTGGGGAGAAATGACAATTTTACCGGAGCCAAGGATTTTCCCTCGGCTATTGTCCCCAAAGAGGATCCCTTCATTTGGATCATCATGTTCCTCATACTCCTCAAACATCTTCCTCTCTCCGGTCATGTGGTTTCTGCACCCACTATCGAGCACCCATTTGGATCCACCGGAGGAGTACGCCTACAAAACAAGACTATGCCTTCCTTTTAGGTACCCAAGCAGAGTTGGGTCCCTTGACGTTAGTGGTGAGGCATTTGGGCACCCACACGCAAGGCTTGGGGCTCTTGCGGAGTGGCCCAACATATCTAGCATATACTTTGTCATACTTGTTTCTCATCAAAACATACGATGCATCAAAATCATGAAATAGAGGATGCGGTTCAGATTTAGACATATAAGTGCTAGTTGAAGTGCTCTTGCCAATTTTAGTTGTGGATGAGCTTCCCTTGACAAAAACAATCAAGTCTTTGCCATACTTTGAGGTTTTGGCATCTTGCTTTCCACCTCTAGTATAACCAAGACCATCCTTGACATTGGGAGGTCTTGTGTTGGTGTATGCACTTCATGCATACGTCACCTTCTCTTTGTCAAAGATGCCACCCTTAGGTGCTTGTTTGCCTTGAGTCAACTTAAGCTCATCCTTTAATTTAAGGATCAAGTTAGAGAATTTGCAAGTAGAGATTGCTTCGGATGCAACCTTTCAGGAGGATAAGCTTTTGGAGGAAGAGGCTACATTAGCTTTAAGGGACTCAACTTGAGTCTCATGAATCTTGTTAACTTTTTCCAAGTTGCCAAGTTCGTCCTTGAGCTCAATGGTTGTCTCCTCAAGACTTGAGCATGTTTTCTTGCTTAGAGAAAGTTCATGCTCTAATGCCTTGCTCTTCTCTCTCTCAAGCTCAAGGAGCTCAATGAGCTCTTTACATCTTTCCTTTTCTTGGATAAGCATGTCCTCTTGCCTATCTATGAGCTCCTCCTTCTCAAAAATCTCATCCGAGAACAATTTCATTCTTCGCAATGTGCTCTTACTTATATCCTTAAACATGTGTTCATTTTTGCTAGCACTATCAAAATCATCATGGGAGGATATGGAAGAGGATGAGTTAGAATTAACCTTTCTCCTTCCTTGTTTTGCCATGA
The DNA here is from genome assembly GCA_036927565.1 of Tuctoria greenei. Lineage (NCBI taxonomy): Eukaryota > Viridiplantae > Streptophyta > Magnoliopsida > Poales > Poaceae > Tuctoria > Tuctoria greenei. The sequence goes on along the minus strand of JAYESD010000003.1, from coordinate 76,566,554 downwards.
GGCGAGTTGGCTTGTGGTCGTAGAGATTGGGAAAGAGCTTGCTTCCTTTGGAGCTCCTCCCGATGGCTATGGTTGCCATCTTCTCCTCATCTTCGAACGAGGAGGACTCATCGTTAGAGTCCCACTCCTTGCCTAAGTTAGCATGACCGGAGGGCCTCTTCTTCTTGTAGAACTTCTTCTCTTGCGGCTTGCCCTCCTTCTTCTTCTTGCTCTCTTCATGTGGGTAATCTACAATGAAGTGCCCGTATTCACCGCAATTGTAGCAAGCCCTCTTGGTTTTGGGCCTTGCCTTTTCTTTGCCCTTGCTCTCATTCTTGTATCCTCCTTTTCTTCTTCTCATCATCCTCTTGAAATTGTTTATGAAGAAGGCCTCTTACTCATCGTTGTCAAGGCTCTCCTCATCATCTTCGTATTGCTCCTTTGAGGAGGATGTCGCTTTGAGTGCAACATCCTTAATCTTCGAGGCGGTGAACCTTTGGAGGTCATTGTAGAATAGCACCTCTTTCTCCATGATCTCGTGGTTGATGATCCTTCCAAGGACCTCCTGCGAGGTCATTTTGGCAAACCCCGGGCTTTCTCGGATCATGGAGCAAAGAGAGACGTTTCTAGGCATGAATACCCGAATCATCCTGTTCACCACCTCGTGGTCCGTCCACTTGGTACAACCATAACATCTACTCTTGTTGATGAGTACCTTTAGGCGGTTGTACATCTCTTGGGGAGATTCACCATCCATAATGGCAAACCTCCCGAGCTCTCCTTTAATGAGCTCAATCTTTGCTTCTTTCACGACTCGGTTGCCTTCATGAGCCGTCTTGAGAGTGTCCCAAATATTCTTGGCCACCTCAAGTCCATCCACTCGGTTGAACTCATCTCCTGAGAGAGATGAGATGATCACTCTGGCCGCTTGGGCACAATGAAGGAGCACGGCTTGCTCCGGAGTGATATCTTCTTCATTCTTCATGATGTGCACCCCGGTCAACACAATTTGCCATAGTGAGGGGTTGAGTGACACAAGGTGTATCTTCATGTTGTGCTTCCACATCCCATAGTCAGTTCCATCGAATTGAGGAGGCTTCCCCAACGGGATGGAAAGGAAGTGGTTGTTGGAGACAAGGCGTTCATAGTTGTAGCCTTGTTGGTTGTAGTTGATTGTGCCACCCGATGTGGAGGTTGAGGTGTCAACCTTGGGAATCTTCAACTTCTCTCAAAGTTTCGCCTTGAGCTGGCGAATTTCTTCGTCATCCGTTGATTTAGAAGAGAATCTCTATTGGGCTTGCTTGGACCTCACTAGTTGAGACTTCTTCGTACCCCACTCCGGCCATCTTCTCTCCGAGTTGTTAGACTCTTTTGGGAGAGTCCCACTTTGATACCAATTGAAAGTTGCCTAGAGGGGGGGTGAATAGGCTAATCAACGTGAAATGACTTAATAAAACGAGATCAGCACTCAGGGAGCGGACTAGTCCGGTCTATGGGCGGACTAGTCCGGTCCTCCTACAGGGAAAGACTAAAAAGATGTTTCTAACAAGTTTTAGTCCAATTCTTGTGATGCAAAGTATGTTAGAATGACTTAGTGACCCTTAACAAGTTATGAAGCAAATGTAAGACTCAGGATCACGATGAAACAAGGGTGATGAGCAAAACCGGTAAATCTAACCCTAGAAGCAATATGCAATGAATGAAAGCTAAGAACACAAGTGACACAAGTATTTTATCCCGAGGTTCGATCCCACGAAGGAATCTACGTCCCCGTTGAGGAGTCCAGGAAGGCCGAGTTCAACAACCCTTCCCTCACCAAGTTTACCGCACGGGCCTAACTTGGTTCTCCACTATCACAAAGGGTGAATACAAGATTCGTTGGGGCTTCTCACAATCTGAGGCTCCCACCACAAATACAATCACAAATCACAAAGATTAACTCAAGCCATAGATCACAAAGATTCACAAAGTGCAAGAGATCAAACCGAGAGCCAAAGAGCGGTGTTTTTCCTCTTCTTCACCTCACCAAACCCTAATCCACACAAGAATTAGTTTTAGATGGAATGTAGGCAAGAAGGAGGCTTTTGGAGGCTCAAGGTTGCTATGGCGGCGCTAGGGTTTCAACTTGCTCAAGATGTGGTTCAAATGAACCCAGGGGTCCTCTATTTATAGAGGTTCCCAGCCCATACTGCTGACTTCAGCAGAAGGGCGGACTAGTGCGGCCTACAGCCCGGACTAGTCCAGCCTAGGGGACCACTGACGTCCCTGACAACTATCGCACTGCGCGGCAATCATCACACTACCTGCCAAACTTCAAATTCAAATGGTCACTTCAAAACGGACTAGTCCGGCCCACACTGGACTAGTCCGATCTCACACAGAACCTTTTGTTCCGTGTGAAAATGGACTAATATGAAGACCACGGACTAGTCCGGCCCCTAGGGCGGACTAGTCTGGTCTACCCAGACTTAGTCGCTGAAGCACCGACTTCTTTCCAAACCTGGACTAGTCTGGCCACCAGGGCGGACTAGTCCGATCTCAGTCAGGACCTCGTGGTCCGGACCAAAATGGACAAGTTCGTGGTTTTGGGACTTAGTCCCCAAAAGCCACTTCACGACTACCCGGACTAGTCCATCCCACTACGGACTAGTCCGAACTCAGTCAGACCCTTCTGGTCCGGCTGAAAACGGACTCAGTCGGCTAGGAGCAGACTAGTCCGGCCACCTGCACGGACTAGTCCGGCCACTCCTGCCAGACTGCTTCCAACTCTCTTCTCTCAATAGGTTTGATCTCTAAACCGCTTTGAGCTCCCAACTTGATCTCAATGCACTTTACACACACATGCTCACACATATTTGGCTAGTCTAAACTCGACACACTAGAAACCCTAGTTTCTCCTTTTCGAGTTGACATTGCCGTTTTCATCCTTTTGCTTTTTGAGGGATTGTGCTTCCACTTGAGTCCACACCTGTGCTTAAGATCACTGAGCTCATTAGTCACTTAATTGTCATCATCAATCATCCAAAACCCACGGGGATCCTAGATGCACTTGCACAAGCCGACCCAAGACTTTTCAGGGGTTGTCCATTCGTACCAGTGCCAACGGAGGCGAAGAGCACGACTGAACAGACCCAGGTCCACAAGTCCGAGCTCTCCCATCGACGTCGGCCGGCATACCTTACTCCAACTTACCTTACTCTTCCCCCCAAGTCAGGTGTTGTGTGCTCGACCAAAGACAATGTCGCCGTTGTTTATCCACTTCCTTGGTAAACCTCTTGGGAAGTTTCAATAATGTCAAAGCATAGGTTGGGATGGAGCTGAACACAGAACGTACCAACTCGCACCGTCTTTCGAAAGAGAGTAGATTGCCTTGCCACCCAGCCAACCGAGTCGATGCCTTATCCATGATGCCTTCCAAGTCCGACATCCGTAGTCTGTTAACTATCAAAGGCAGGCCCAGGTAACTTATTGGAAGGTCAGACCGAACACCTTGAAAATTTTGCAGTGTCGTGGCAATGCATTGCTCAGAACATCGAATTGGCGAGATGGTGCTTTTTGCCACATTGACCCTCAGGCCTGAAGCATCACCAAAATGTTTCAGCAGGGTCATTATAAAGTCCACCTCCAGCTGGATCGGGTTGAGGAAGTGAAGGATATCATCGGCGTAGAGAGAGGTCCTCAATCGTGACGTTCTGTTCGATAGCGGCGACAGGAGTCCATCATGTTCAGCAAGCTTAATGTGACACCTGGTTCCAAAAATGAACCAAGCTAACGCATATGTGTGCCCAGGACGTTCAACACACATACACGAGTGCATTCACAAAAGAGTATACAGAAAATTACCACATAACAAGATTAATTAACCAAATTATTACACAAACCATATTATCCTCGAACACAAGCTCTAATGAATATTAATGACAAGTTCGACTAATGCAGCGGAAATAATCTAATTAAGCAAACTAAACAGCTAGGCAGCATAAGCAATAGGGTATAACACAGCTCCAATCAACACCACAGGAAAAGCATACGGTAGACACGGCCTAGAACTCCGCATTATCGCCATTAAACTTCCAATCCTGACCTGCAACTGTTGGGGGGGATTGCAATAGTGAGTACATGTCGTACTCAGCAAGTGTGGAAAGTATGACATGTGGCTGATTCAAATGACAAATATAATAATGGCTAAGTGCTGAAACGTACATAAAACATTTGGAAAAGCAATATATTATATGTATGTGAAGTAAACCCATCATAAACTATAATTAAAATCATAGTACCAGTCCATATTCCATATCCATCATCATATACCAATATTCATATTCAATACCAGAATTCAATTCATAACCATCCATAACCATTACCGAACCATAACCATCCCAAATACCATCCCAATACCGAGTTCCCTCTAATCATGTGAGGGTCCAGGTTGCTCATAACCGGGAGCACGGCTATCATGATAGTTTTAGACACACTCTGCAGAGGTTGTACCGCTTTACCCACGTGTTTGCGATTTTATCACCTTTTGATGACTAGAACCTCTATTATGCCGTCTCACACTTCCGTCGGTGTGTGGCCAAGAGATCACAAAGTAGCCTTTACAAAGGGATTACTAGCCTATTTAGACCCCACTGAGGTTTCACCGGTGGCGATGTATCCAACTGAGCACATCTTCAACCAAGGGCCCCCTCTTGAGCCATTCGGATCCCAGGGTAGTCCCACCAATCATCAACAAACCCAATCGACTACCCCTTCCCTGAGCATCCTTAATGGTCCAAATAGCACTGGCAAAGTCCTAATTAATCAGCTACGCCGCACCCATACTCGGCCTCGTGGTGGCACTGTAAATCCTGGATGGTCGCTCCACGAACCGGTCCTTAGATGTAAAGCAAGCAAAACCACCATAACATCCAACCCATCCACATACCAGGCTTGCTTAGATCACCCATTACCATATCATATTAACCAGTTCATGTTAACCATAATCTCATCCATGCATAATTGAATTGAGTGGTATAGTTGTTTTCCCATCCCAGTTGATTAAGCGAAGCAAAAAGGTAAAAAGCCCTTTCCCGACTCTCTACCATATATTCCAGGTGACAAGGGTGGTTAGACAAGTCTAGTAAACTTCCTATCATAGGATTCCCATCAAATTGACACAAGTATGCAGTTTTGCAAACAAAACATTTATTTCAAAACAGGATCAATATGCTTAAAGGACACTTGCCTTGCTCTTGCTGTTTATTAGGGTCAAAGCCTTCAAACTCTTGGTGCTGGAGATCCTCCGCAACACTCTCTAGCGCAAATCCGTCAAATCCACACAATAAACATACACGACAAGAAACACAATCAAAGAGTGCACAAATATTACTCAATATGACATGACATGCATGATTGATGCAAATGCAAGGTAGAACTTGTTAATAGATTGCTTTTAATGATCACTAACTAGTTCTAATATATTTTAACAAGTTTATACAGGTTTGGAAGGTCGGACTAGTCCGCACTTCGCAGAACTAGCAAACTAGGGTTTTCTAGATCGACGTCAATTTGGAGATTAGGGTTTGAATTCACGTAAGGAAAAGAGAATAGAAGGTATACCAGGTGTTTAGAACTCCAATGAATCAAGAAACTTGGAGGCAACGCTTGGATTTTGATGATTTAGGGTTGATGAACTTGGAGATGAATTGGTGATGAAGAACGAAAGCTTGGTGGAGATCTTGATCCTCTTTCGTTTCCTCCTCTTCTTCTTCTTGCTTGGGATCTCCTCCTCCCTCCTTGATGGTGGCTCTCCACGAACTAGGGTTTGGGTGGGGTGGAAAAGTGGTAAATAGATGTCAAGTCAAGGGGTGGGGTTGTTTATATAGAGGTGGAGGCTAGGGTTAGATGGATTTCAAGTTTGAGAGGAGTAGAGGCCGGTTTAGAGTCCCACATGGGCTCTAAAAGAGTTAGGTACGACATCCCTTGGCCCACTTAATGTGAAACCCAAGAAACAAATCATAAAACAAAAGATCAACTTGGAGTCGCGAAATATCAGACAAGTCCGAAAAGGACCGGACTAGTCTGAAGTTGTCCAGAGAGAAAATCGGACAAGTCTGGCCAAAAATCGGACAAGTCCGACTTTAGTCAGAGAGGAAATCGGACAAGTCCACTGGAACACTGGACTAGTTCGGACCAGTCCAGGGACTTAGCAAATTTTCAAGGATTCTTGGAATATCGGACTAGTCCGCACAAATTCGGACAAGTCCGAATGTTTCCAGAGGCAAAATCGGACTAGTCCACAGTAAAAACGGACAAGTCCGTTTTTAGTCAGAGAGAAATTGGACTAGTCCTCACCAAAATCGAACTAGTCTGCACTTTCAGCATTTTAAGTGCGGTTTTGCTCCAAATCAATTTTAAGTGCTCCAAATCAATTTTAAACTCGTTCCTCTTTATGTGGATTAATGTTAAACATGTATATGAATATATGTAGGGCATGATGCATAAAAATGAGGGTGTTACACTTAATCACCCGTCGGAGCGTGTCAATGGCCAATATGAACAGGTACGGGGACAAGGGATCACCCTATCGCAGACCATGTGCATGAGCAATGGTGGAGCCAGGTCAACCATTGTGCAACACCCGTGATGAATATGAGGTCAAAAGTATTGCTAGCCAATCTCTCCATCTCACCCGGAAGCCCCTTACCTCCAGGAGTTCAAGGAGGAATTCCCATGAAACTGAGTCGAAGGCCTTTGTGATGTCAAGTTTTAGAAGGAGGACCGGTGTGTTGCTTTGGTGGTATGCTCGGGCTGTGTTCTGGACATAGAGAAGGTTGTCTTGGATGCATCTTGAGCGAATGAAGACACTCTGTGAAACTGAGATCAAGCCATCAATCTGCGAAGACAGTGTTAGACCAATACTTTAGTGACAAGCTTGGCAAACAAATTGATAAGGCTTAGGGTGGAAGGCTCATGGAGAATCCGCATCACTGGACTTGGGGATGAGGGTGATGTAAGCATTGTTGAGCTGGTGAATGGATCCTCCGTGCACCTGGTAGATGGTTTCAAAGGCCCGGAGAACATCCCTCTTAATGATTTGCCAACAGGTTTTATAGAAGTCAGCCATATACCCATCGGGCCCGGGGGCTTTCTCCCTAGGCAGGGCCTGCACCACCTTCATGATTTCCTCTGTGAAAGGTTCCACCAAGTCATTTTATCCCAGAGGGGACAACTGCAGCTGTTGCCAATTCAAGGTCGAGCTCCTTCTCAGCTTGGAACCAAGGAGAGCCTGGAAGTGCTCAAAGAAGACATGGTCCTTCTCGGCTAAGGTCTCTCTTAAGCCGAGGTTTGTCAGGCAGAAGAAGCCGATGTTCCTCCGCCACCTCCAGTTGACAGATAATTTCTGAGGCCATCTGAAGCTGCAAACTGTTGTTGTTGAAGAGCTTGGTACTCCAACTTCGTAGGGCTTTTGACGTGGTCGAGAGCTTCTGGTGAAGAATAGCAATTGGGATCGACACCGAGCACTGCATGCTCCAAGCTTGGTTAACAATATTTAGGAACCCTGGGACTTTGGTCCAAAAGGACTCAAACCAAAACACGTGTATCAGGGGGCCGGATCCTCCTTTCAGAGGAGCAAGGGGCAGTGATCAGAAATGGACGATGAGAGGGCTTGAAGATTGTATCCACAATACTACATATCCCACAATACGCAGCAGAACATCCTGTCCAGGCGTACCAACGTTGGCTGCGCCAGCTGGTTGGATCAAGTGTACTTACGACCTCGGAGGTTAATTTCCAATAGCTCTGCACTGTCCAAAGCCCGTTGGAAAGCAGAGATCATTCCCCTGTTGGTATTGTTGTTGTATTGTTGTTGTCCTTGTCTCTGGCATCACGTATTAGATTAAAGTCCCCCACACAGAGCCAAGATATGGAGTCCATCAGATTGATATTCTGAAGTTCTGACAGAAAGCTTTGCTTCTCTTCAATATCAGTAGGGTCGTAGACTATCGTGATCAAGAAAGCTTCCTTCCCCCGCAGCAAAGCCCTGCCCGATAGGGAATAGTTGGCTGCAGAGAAATGATTCATTTCCACTCTTGAAGAATCCCAGGCAATGATAATCCTCCTCGCGTGCCTTGTGCAGGGAGGAGTTGAAGGTCTGTTAGGTGGTTGGACAAGATCTCGCTTCGCACCGAATGATCAAATTGAGCCAGCTTGGATTCCTGCAGGGGTCACCAGCGAGGCTCGGAGGACATTCGGATCATGGCAGAGACCACCTCCCTTTGAGCCGGGAATTCAAACCCCGCACGTTCCAGAAAAGTACCCAATAGGGGATCACTCGTGATGGAAACCAGATTGATCACGAGTGAAGGATAGAATCATAATCGTAATACTGTTCCAACCGTTGCCCCTTGATCCAGAACGAGGAACCAGCACTAAGCTTGACCGGTAATTGGGCAACACTCACCAGCTTTCAACACCACACAACCTAGACACCAGCCGAACAATTCAACTAAGGGGGCAAGACACCACCAGGAACCCCAAACTCGTCCTCTCGACTGAAACCCTACAAACTCATTACATCAGAGCATAGCTAACACGGATAACATGGTTAACATGGGGCGACATGGGGCCAAGAGCCGATGACAATCAGGCAACAATGTCATCTGCCTGACCAGCAGAGGGCCACCGAAGCATCATCCACTTCTGCAGCATCAAGGTGGAGCACCTTCCTGATGGCCTTGATCGCATTGGGCGACAGCGGTTCCTTGAAGGTTTCGGCGTACTTGCGAACAACTTCATCACTCAATGCCTCCTTGTCCGTCACAACACGAGCACATTCATCATCCTGTGAGTGGCCCTTTGAGCCGTCGGGACGACGGACTTCAAAGCAGCTTGGCGCACACTACGGGCGGGTAGGTTCCGCAGAAGCCAACCATTCAGGGAGGCGCCGACGGCGAGGCGGGTCAGGGAGCAGAGGCTCCGGAAGCAGGGTGAAGACCTTGGCGACGAAGGAGTCCGCTGCCGAGGAAGGCACATCCACACACTGGCGGAGGGCAAGTCTTCAGGTGAGCACCCAGGGGCTCAACCGCCGCAGGGCGTAGCTTCCAAAAACCGGCGTCAAAGGGTCGGCCCCCGCAGCCGGGGGGCTGAAGCTGCCAGCCGCGACCGAGAGCGCCGGGGGCAACCCGAACCTCTACAGCAGAAGCAATCGGCAGTGGTGGGGGAGCCACGGCCACCTCCCGCCTAGGGTCAGAGCCGGGCCTGGAGCCACCGCAGGCGACGGCGATCCCTGGCCGAGGGCACTTGAGGCAGGTTGCAGCATCGGACTAAGGTTCGGAGGAGAGGTGATCTCCACCGGGGCATTCCTTGCCCCTGACGAAGACCGTGATAGCTAAGCCTTGTACGTGTGTATCAGTCTGCATGTTTCCGTTTCTCGTGCATTGTGTGCGTGCGTGACCCAGAGCGCGTCGTGGTGAGCTCGTTGTGACGAGTCTGCGTACTCGGTCCAAGGGAGACGTCCCCTCTCTTTTGTTTCTGTTGCATTGTTTTGATTAATATAATCTGCATCGGCGTCAAGACTCCTAGCCAGAACGCCCCATATATTCTGTCTTTCAGTTCGTGCTTTACTCTGCTTCCTCCACTGCCGTCTCGCCACAGCACGTCGTAGCCGGAGCCAACAATTGGCATCAGAGCCAGTCTACGAGATGGCCGGCAGTGCGATCTGCGCTCTCCGACCGCTGAAAGGCGTCGTGGACATTCCCCTTCGCGCAGGCCTCGGGGGCTGCCGCACCGGCGAGCGCGTCGTCGAGCGGATCATGGAGAAGATGGCGCCGGCGGGGCCGGCGGACTACCCCATCTTGACGAAGACGAACTACAATGAGTGGTCGTTGCTCATGAAGATCAAACTCGAAACCCGTTCACTGTGGGAGGCAGGTGAACAAGGGCGCGGCCGATTTTCAGGCAGATCGGATGGCGCTCGATGCCATCTGCAGCGCGGTGCCCGCCGACATGATCGACTACGCTCGCCGTCAAGCCGTCGGCCAAAGAAGCGTGGGGACTGCATCAAAACTATGCGGATCGGTGACGATCATGTTCGCAAATCGACTCTGCAGAAGGTCCGACGGAGAGTACGAACTGCTCTCACTCCGCGATGGGAAGTCCGTTGAGGACTTCGCAATGCGCCTGAACAACCTCACCAATCAGCTGGCAACTCTAGGAGATCCGGAGCTCAATGAGAAGATCGTCGATAAGTACCTTCGCATCGCGCGTCCAAGGTACAAGCAGCTGGTAATTTCGATAGAAACATTGTTGGAATCCTGCAGAACTGACAGTGGAGGAGATCACCGGGCGGCTTAGAGCCGCCGAGGACGATGTGGGCGCTAGTGAAGCGAGCGAGGGGGGTAAACTCTACCTCACTGAGGAGCAGTGGCTGGAGAAATACAGGCTGAAGGAGGGAAACGGTTCTGGCCATGGTGGTGGATCCAGCGGTCGCGGGAGAGGTGGCCGTGGAAGCAGAGATGGCAAGAAGAATTCTGGCGGGAACAAGGGTCGTGCCAATGACAAGTGCCATAACTGCTGCAAGATCGGCCACTGGGCACGAGATTGTCGCAGCAAGGCGAAGAAGGAGCAGGCAAAAGAGGTTACTGAAGAGGAGTCGAGTCTGCTTCTCGCCGAAGTGGAGGCGGCGCCCCGCACAAGAGAACCTGCCATGTCTTGGGGTTACGGGTCATTCTGACCTGCTCAGACCGAGACAGTGGTGGAATGTGATTCTTGCATGGTGCTTGACACTGGCATCACACGGGAGTCTCGACGTTGGATCTTCGACACTCGGGGCGTCGAACCATATGACTAGCGCACGCGACGTGTTCTGCAACCTCCGACACCCAACATCGGCAGCGTTGTCAAGTTGGCGACGGCTCGTCTGTCTGCGTCGAGGGGTGCAGAATGGTTATCTTTGCCTTGCAAAAATGGAGAGCACTACGCACTCGGTAATGTGTACTACATTCCTCGACTCACACGCTAACATTGTTAGCTGTGGTCAATTGGACGAACTCGGCTTCCAGATTCAAGTGCAAGAAGGGGAAATGCGCATTCGTGATGAGGACATGCGCCTGATCACCAACATCCGTCGTGGACCAGGCAGACTGTACGTGCTTGACGTCAACATTGCACGTTCCAGTTTGCTTGAACGCGGTGGCCGGGGAGGGATGTCTGGCGTTGACATGCACGCTTCGGCCATGTTAACTTCGGCGCACTCAAGAAAATGGCAAAGCAAGAACTAGTGAGGGGACTTGCAACCATCAACCAAGTAAATCAGTGTGTGCGAGGCCTGCTTGGCATGCAAGCACCGACGGGCGCCGTTCCCTCGCCAGACCCAGAGACGTGCCACAGAGGTGCTTGACTTGGTGCACGATGATCTTTGTGGTCCCATCAGCCCGACGACCCCCAGTGGAAAGAAGTACTTCCTTCTCCTCGTCGACGACTACAGCCGCTACATGTGGATCGTTCTACTGTCTGCCAAGGACGAGGCACCAGACGCAATACGCAAGGTGCAGGCAGCAGCCGAGAGGGGAAGCAAGAAGAAGCTTGGAGCACTGCGTACTGATCGGGGGGGAGAGTTCACGTCGGCTCAAATCAACGAGTACTTTGCTGTGTTGGGAGTTCGGGCGAACTGACAACACCGCACGCACCACAACAAAACGGTGTTGTTGAGAGGCGTAATCAGACCATCGTCGGGGCAGCTCGGAGCATGCTTAAGGCACTGCCCGGCAACGTTCTTGGGGGCGAAGCAGTCACCACTGCGGTTTACATTCTGAACCGTACGGTGACCAAAGGGAATGGTGGGCACAACTCTCATACCAGCTATGGACAGGAGTTACTCCGGTGGTTCATCACTTTCGAACGTTTGGCTGTGTGGTTCATGTCAAAACCAACGGGAACGTGACGAAGCTTGGTGACAGGAGCAAGCCGGCGATCTTCGTCGGGTATGAAGCGGGTCAAAGGCATATCGTGTCCTATGATCCGAGGACTCAGCGTGTCCGTGTCTCAAGAGACGTGATCTTCGATGAAGAAGGATCATGGAAGTGGGATAGCGAGACCCCAGCTAGCGAGTTCACCATCGACTATGTTACGGTGCCACACGACCACGTGGGTGATCGTACACCCGGCCTCGCTAAGAGGTTCACCAGAGGGGCATGAGGCGTTCCGAACGCCAAGCCACCACCTGCTGCAGAAACAACTGAACAAGGAGGCAGGTTGGCGTCCACTCCCTCAAGCTTGCTGGACACCGACCATGATGATGCTCCACTTCGACTCCGAGCCATCCGTGATGTGATGGAGGCAGCAGAACCAGTGAACCCGAGTGAAGCAGAACAAGGTGATGACCTGTTGCTGATTAACACTGACGAACCTACTTCTTTTGAAGAGGCACAGGAGTTTGAGTGTTGGCGTCGATCCATGCTCGACGAAATGACGGCGATTGAGGCAAACGGGACGTGGGAGCTGGTCACCGCCCCAACGAACCAGCGTCCCATAGGCCTGAAATGGGTCTTCAAGACCAAGAAAGACGCTGAAGGTCTCACCATCAAGCATAAGGCACGCCTGGTTGCAAAAGGCTACGTGCAACAACAAGGCGTGGATTTTGAAGAGGTGTTTGTGCCGGTGACATGCCTAGAAACCGTGCGGTTGCTGTTGGCGTACGCCGCACACAACAAGTGGACAGTTCACCACATGGACGTTAAGTCGGCCTTTCTCAATGGCGACTTGCGTGAAGATGTCTTCGTCACCCCAGCCACCAGGATTCATCGTTGAAGGGAAGGAAGACAAGGTTCTGAAACTCAAGAAGGCGCTGTACGGTTTGTGACAAGCTCCTCGAGCTTGGTACGCCAAATTGGATGCATCACTGGCTGAACTTGGGATCAAGCGTGGCGAAGCTGAACATGCAGTGTACACTCGTGGACATGGCGAGCAGCGTTTGATTTTGGGTTTCTATGTAGATGATCTGATCATCACGGGAGGCAACACTGAGAAGATTGTGCAATTCAAGGAAGAAATGAAAGGGAAGTCCAAGATGGCTGACCTGGGAAAGCTGAGCTTCTATCTGGGACTAGAGGTAAAGCAGACCAATGCAGGCATTGCTATGAGCCAAGGTGCGTATGCATTGAAGATTCTGAATGCCGCAAATTTGGGGAAATGCAATCCATGTCACACACCCATGGGAAATGCGGCTGAAGTTGAGCAAGAATAGCAGTGCCTCTGCTATCGATCCAAC